>JAQQZR010050822.1:0-18069 GCA_030068235.1 Notoglanidium macrostoma
CAGAATTTATATACTTTTGTGAAGCTGCTTTGAGACAATGTCTGTTGTTAAAAGCGCTATACAAATAAAATTTAATTAATTAATTAACTTTTACCGTCATTCATTTCTGACACTGCTGTAATAACTTCATTTTCATTTATTCGTTCACCGATTAAATTTAAATTGATACCTCTAAAGGAAGGACACGTCTTGACGTCTTGTCCTTTCGTCAATAATAATAAATTTGGAAGATGCGTGATTGCACTTTCTTAAAATTAACTCTTTTTTTTCGTTTTCTATGATTTTTCCTGCATGATCTCTTACATCTTTAATAAATTCTTGCTCGTTTAGTTTGTAGATGAATGTATTGTGAAATGAGGTTATTATAATGTTAATTTTTCTGCTGGTAATTTGTCTTCACCTCTTTTTTTTTTAAAAGAATGTTATTTGTCTTTTAACGACTTGCCACAAGTGGTCATTCGAAGTTGTTAAAACCTTAAGCTCCTTAATCCGTTTAATTTCATTAATTAATTCATTTGTTACTTGTTTGTTTTTTAAACATGTGTTCAGTTTCCATAATCCTTTCTGTTCGTACCCGTTCAGGTTTAGTTTAACAGTAACGACTAAGTGATCCGATTCTATTAAAAATTCTGTTTTGTAATAGAGTTTTAATTGTTTTTGAAACATAAATTTCATCTATTCTTGTACTTGCCTTATTATCAAACCGGGAAGAACCATAGTCATTCGGATATTTTTCTCTGTATGAATCTTATCAGATCGTGTGTTTCACATACTTTATTTAAGAGTTTTACTTCTCGGGCAATTGGTAAATTAATAGGCTACTCGAAAATTTGCCATTTTCATTAGTAACTGTGTTAATTATGTTAATCTCCACATAGAATTATGCTAAAACCCACACATAGCAACTCGTACAATTTATAGAAAATCTTTATTTTTCTGGCCTATCTGGTGAAGTGTATACATTAATTATCCTTAACTTTTGATTTGTATAGAGACAATCAACCATCAACAATCGTCCCGGTATTATTTCCCTCTTCAAATTAATTTCTACAGCAGTTTTGACAAATACACCAACGCCATCAGCACCGTTTTCACCGATAGAATTTATCGCAAGTCCATCTGTCCAAAGACTTTTAACACTGTCCAAATCTGTTTCACTTGTAAGTCTTAATTCCTGTGCACATATTACATCACATTTCTTTTCGAGTAATACTGATATCTTCTTTCTTCTATTTTTCTCAGATTGTATCCCTCTCACATTAATAGTTGACACGTTAAGGGACATAAGAGTAGAAAAAAAGGTGGGGGGGGGAAGCAAGGAAAGGAAAATATCGAACATTCATTATCAGTCTTTAGGTTTTTTTTTGTTCCAGCAGTAGTGCCTGCAGACTCATCTGGAACGTCCTGTCACCCTTTTGAAGCTGGAGACTCCTCACTGCTCCCAGAGTCCTCGGTACTCTCACTGTCGCTGGTGTTCGAACCAGTAGATCCACTTTCAGAGCAGGTGGTGTCAGAGTCGGTCGTGTTTACCGCTTCGATAAAAGATGGGCGATGGCGTCGTCGGTGGAATGGTTAGTCCGGTAAGCGAACTGCAGTGGGTCTGTGGTGGCAGGAAGTGAAGAGGTGATGAAGTCTCTAACCAGAAGTTCAAAGCACTTCCTCACAACTGAAGTTAGTGCTACTGGAGTTAGTCATTGGGACAAGCGGGCTGTTGTATCTTCGGGACAGAAACAATAATGGAGTTCTTGAAGCACATGGGAATCACAGCCTGAGCCAGGGAGAGGTTGAAGATCTCAGTGAACACTGGTGCTAGCTGGTCTGCACAGGCTCTCAGGGCCTGACTTGGGATGCTGTCTGGTCCTGTTGCCTTTCTGGTGTTCACTCTCCTGAAGGCTTTCCTCACAGCTTGCTCTGTAACAATGAAAGCGTCCCCTTCTCTGGCAAGCTCTGTGCTGCTGTTCCCGTAGCTATTTACAGTAGCGCTGTTAGCAGCAGCCTCGAAGCGAGCATAAAATATGCTCAGCTCATCATTGTCGAGGGTGTTTTCTTGTAGTCTGTTATTATTCGCAGTCCTTTCCAGAGGTTCCTAGTGTCACATTGTTGTAGCTGCGACTCTAGTTCCCTCCCTAAAGTCCTCTTTGCCTCTTTCACCGCTTTGCGCACGTTGTAAGATGCAGCTTTGTACTGGTCCATGTTGCCGGTGGTGAGCTCTTCTTTGTAGGCAGCGGTGCGTGCTCTTAGAGCATCTGGCTCTGAAGTCATCAAGCTTGTTCTTGATGGATTGAACGTTGGCTAGCAGGATACTGGGCATGGGTGCACGGTGTGCGCAAGCCCGCAGCCTGTTCCTGATGCCAGCTCGTTTCCCTCGGGGCTGATGCTTTGGGTCACGTCCTTTGTTCTCCCTCAGGATCTCTCTCGGCCAGGTTGAGTCCGGTGTTATATGCATTGGTAAATTCGTATATTGTAAACCAATAGAAATAAGAGTATCTCTATTGTATCTAATAGAGATGTAATTGCCATGTTGAGAGGGCAAGATCACGGTAGCAGGATAGCAAAAAAGTTAAAATAAACGAAAAAAGAGAAAAACGGGTCAGAGCAACCAGCGAGGCAGCCGACCTCAGCGGCGCCATCTTGGATCAATTAAAAAATGGAGCTAATGTTAATTATCAGTCATTTGAAATTTTTATAATTTTTGTAATATCATTAACAATAATTTTATGCTTAAAACATGCAATAGCTTGTGATAAATTGATATTGGTATGTCTACAAACATGCTTACAAGTAAATGACATGAATCATTTTAATATTTTAATGCGACATTTAATTTGATTAAATATAATGTATATGTACATGCACACACACACGCACACACACACACACACACATACACACACATATATGTGTGCGTGTGTGGGTGCGTGCGTGCGTGGGTGCGTGCGTCAGGCGGCACTGTGGTGTGGTGGTTAGCACTGTCGCCTCACAGCAACAAGGTCCTGGGTTCGATCCCTGAGTCACCCAGGGTGATTTTCTGTGTGAAGTTTGCATGTTCTCCCCGTGCATGCCTGGGTTTCTTCCCAAAGACATGCAGATTAGGTCAACTGGCTACTCTAAATTGCCCATAGGTGTGAGTGTGTGTGGTTGTTTGTCTGTGTTGGCCCTGTGGTGGACTGGCGACCTGCCTAGGGTGTACCCCGCCTCTCACCCGAAGATGCTGGGATTGGCTCCAACTTCCCCGCAACCTAGACGGATAAAGTGGTATAGATAATGGATGGATGGATATATATGTGTGTGTGTGTGTGTGTATATATATATATAGAGAGAGAGAGAGAGAGAGTATATTTGTGTGTGTGTGTGTGTGACTTAAAAGTAAATTAGTAAAAATGTGAATACAAAGTAATTTAAAAATAGAATTGTGCAGCTTGACAGAAATTTCCTTAATTGTTTAACTTTGGTGCTTACTGTAATCTTTTTTAATTAATTAAATTTTAATTTATTTCCAAAACTATAAACAAAATTATATTCTGAAGAAAAAATATATATACACATATACAGTATGTACTTAGTAAATATGTTGGTTATATTCAAGTTAAATATTAAGTATTTTGGCATGAAAACTTACATTTTGAATTTAAACAAGTATCTCGTATCATAAATACATGCATGATACAGGTTGGTTAAAACAAGAATTTGATTTAACACTTGGTTAATATAAGAATTGCTAACATATGTCTGGCATTTGTAACAAACTAACCTGCCCAGACCTTCTAGGTTTTGGCTAAGCCCCAAATGTATACAAATGTCTGACTCTGCCTTTGTTTAACTTTTAGCTTTAGATAAGTTAATTGACTATGACTTGTTAATGTTATACTTTGTTGCTGACAGTGAAAGAAATCTATGTATAGACATCGTTCATAATAAAGATGACATCTTCTAACAAGTTATTACACATTAATGTATTTAAGATATAGATATTAACAAGGCTGTAATGGTAGGTAACATTGCAATCTATGGTTAGTTAGGTAGCTATCACAAAACAGGCTCCTGCTCATTTAGTCTGTAACCTAATGTGCTATAAAAGACATAATTAATTAACATAATTCCTTAAATACAAAATATAATTTTCCAGGTTGGGATTCACCACCAAAACCTCTGTCAGATGAGTCAGTCATGGGAGCAGGCATCATTGGCCGAGAGTCACCTACAGCATTTGGAATAACTAGCGGAGGAGCGAGCAGTGGTCAATTGGATGGGTAACAGTCTTCCGTTTAAACCTATATAAGTTAAATATAGATATATAATAAAGATTTTTTACTCCAAGTGTTCAGTTTTATTTCTTATTGCATTGGAGTTAAAGTTCAAATACATTTAAAAACCTTATTAGATACTGCTCTTATGTAACCCTTTTGCACACATCTAAAGTTGCATTATCACTTGCTTTTTTTTTACAGAAACAACAGAGAAGATCTATCTATTCAGGCACTCCAAAAGGAAGTTTTGCTTCTCAAAAAAAAGAAATTAGAACTTCAAATTGAGAATTTGACCATACAGAAAAATAATTTGCAGAATATTTAACTACAACACTGATTGGAAGAACCAATTATATTTACTGTAATGACCATTGAAAAATAGATAGGTCATGTATCCATGTCATAAAAAAATAATAAAATAAATATTAATCATTAAATATTTACAGTTATTCTTGTTTGGGCATGTATGCTTCTATAACAAATAAAATTACTTAATTAAATGTATGATCACTCATGGGAATTATTTCTATTATTATTTCTTTTAGCTAAGGAAATCGGGCAGCACGGCGGTGCAGTGGCTAGCACTGTCGCCTCACTGCAAGAAGGTCCTGGGTTCGATCCCCGGGTCACCCAGGGTGCTCCGGTTTCCTCCCATAGTCCAAAAACATGCAGTTTAGGTCTAAATTGTTCATAGGTGTGAACGCGAGTTTGTCTGTGAGGCTGTTTGTCTGTGTTGGCCCTAGGGTTAGCCCTAACCCTAACTATAGGCCCTGTGGTGGACTGGTGACCTGCCCTGCCCTGCTGGTCCCCAATCCCCAATGCTGGGATTGGCTCCAGGTTCCCCGCGACCCAGATGGATAAAGCGGCATAGATAATGGATGGAAGGATAGCTAAGGCAATTGTTTACTATTGTTGTCTCTTCCACAGTGTTTTCAAACCCTTCCTCCATATCCTGCTTCACTGGTCTCATGCTGCTCATCCTCTTCTACTTTGCAATCCTTCAATAAGTTGAACAGCACTATGCAAGAATGATCTGAGCTCCATGAACAACATCGATAACCATTGTTTCCCATTCCCATTCCCATTGTTTTTGCCTCCCCTCCTCAAACTCTCTTGCATGGATGCTCTCATCCAGTATCCCAGCATTACTGCCTACCAGGCACTGCTCTACATCACTGATTATTTTATTTTCATCACTACAAACTAACTGGACATTGATTGAATATTGACTTTTTTTCTGTTAATAAATTGATCTTCATATGGTATGGGCACTTGAATTTTGAAGTGGGTCCCATTTATCACCCCACACACACTTAGGAAGCTGGCAACATTAAGGAACTGTGCTGCTATCTCATACTCTTCTTGTTTTGCCGTCAGCTTCACCACAATGTTCAGCAGATTTGTGGACATGAAATACCTTGCCTAGATACTGACTGGAAAGATCTTGTAACAAAAAGCAGTAGAGCAATCATTGATTGCAATATGGCTGGAAGAACACAGCTGTAGAAATTTGAGTGATCTAATTCTAGACAGTCACCCAAATAATGAATTGACTGGCAGTCAAATCCATAATGCAAAATTGTTTGATCATTAAGCGTATCCATTGGGTTCTCCAAGTCATTTAACACTCTTCTCTGTATGTGTTCATTTACTTCATTTATCACCATAAACCTGCCAGTTTGCAGTCAGAGGTACCTTAAGTTCTGTTACTTACTTTGGTGGCTAAGGTCTGTTGTGTAATGTTTTAAAACTTTTTAGGGATATAAGACTAAGATTAGGAGAAAACATATAGAGTAAGTGAACATGTTAAGGAACCTTAAGGAAAAGACTTATGGGTGTTTCTGCAACCTATTTTATTTTAATTAAACCTTAACTCAGACTTTAAGGAAAATCTTAACCTAAGATTTTTTGTGCAATCTGTCCCTGGTCCAGATGCAATAACATAATGTTAACTTTCCAGATCGCACAGAATGTGACAACACCAACGGCTTTTTCAAGATGTGGCTACCAAAAATCCTGAATCTCACTGTGAATCACATTTGATTAAGATGGACAGATGCCATTGCAATACTGTAGAACTGCAAAAGAAGTCAGCAAGACTGAGTCTTGCTGACTATATCTAGACTTTATCTACACAAGTCTATATCCACCTTCATGCAGGCTACACAATATAAAGGTGTATAGAAGTATTCAAAAAGGATATGCTTACTTGTTGGAAATCCACAATATACAATGACATAGCCTAAACCTTTTACTGCGTCATGTTAACAGTAGCTCAACTAGATATTGTGCAACCCATAACTATTTTCCACTGCACCCAGGAGCATGTCTAGAGTGTACTGAGGTCAGGGGTTAGCCCAAATTTTGTCTACAGGCCCATTGTCTACCATCCCATTTCCTTTTCAACCTCATTGAGAAGGGAAAGACAGTCATGCAGCGGCTAAATATTCAATATTAGTACAGGAGTTCATCTGTAAAGCTACAAAGACAACTATTATCATACAGCATTTATCGTGGCAAAGATGAGTTTATATACAGCAGCTTGGGGGTGTGATAGTGCGTCTACGTGCGTCTACATGCGTCTATATGTGTTATGCTAATGAGGGTGTGTAAGTATCAGGACTTGTGTGTGTAAGTGCACATGTGCAGGTAAGTATGAGGGTGCAGGAAGGGAAAAAGAAAGACAAATGGACTCCAACAGCTGTTTGGTGTGAAACATGTGAATGTTCTTCAGTCAAAATGTTAATGTGGAGAAACAGGTCAAAATGTGATTTTGATTATCACACAAAAGGCACAACAGAGACGAGGTTAAATGAGTTTATAGCTCCTGCATAGAGAAGCACTATCAGATGAGTATAAACCACTCATTTTATCAAAACGTTACCCCTTTGATTCTGAAAGAATCAATCCAAGCACATACTGTAGTTAGGGCACCCCACTTATAGACACAGCACAGTCACCATTTAAGGCCACTCAATGATAAGGCCAGCAAAGATGATCCTAAATTGCCAAGAGTGGTAGATTTAAAAAAGAGAATTGCAAAAAGGCTTCCATATGGCCAATATTTGTTGAAAAATGCAGTATGAAGGATAAAGGGTTGCATAGAGCAGAGGCTGAGTAATTTAATCAGGAAAACAGCAAGAACAAAAGTGTCCTAATGTGATCAATAAATTGACGTGGTTCAAATAATGCATGGGGGACCCCTAGGGGCAGCTTGATTGAAGATCCAAGTGTTGAGAGAGAGAGAGAAACAGAGAGAGGGAGAGGGAGAGGGAGAGAGAGAGAGAGAGAGAGAGAGAGAGAGAGAGAGAGAGAGAGAGAGAGAGAGAGAGAGAGAGAGAGAGAGAGAGAAAACACTGCTTATTTAGCATATCAAGCAAGGACGGTGTGTACTCTTGCTCCAGTAAGTCCAGGTCACCTAGGAGCTGTTCACCATGAACTCATGGGGTGTGAAAGGTCAGTAATTTATCATTTCAAAAACAGAGACAATTTGGAACTGGATGTCATACAAATTTCACACATTATGGTAGGCAGTGCATAGACCCGTAGACCCACATGATTTTCCAGATTCCAGTGTCCTATTCATTCTTTCAACAATAAGGACTGGAAAGAACCATTACCTAGCTAACAAGGGATGTCCCAACGATATTTGCTGGCATCTGGTTTTGGTCTGCTAGGTAATGTTTTGTGTAGAATGTTATGAGGACATTTTGTGGACTTTATGAAGTACAGGCAGGTCCTCTGAAGGTTTTGAAATGATGTTGCATTCATGACATTCACAAGACATTCAAGATAATGTTCATAATGTTCCCAAAGGACAACTTTTTTAGACCAAAAATTAGATGCCCTCATGTTTAGCAGTCTTGCAATAGGTGTGTATTTTTCTCTATATTCACATTTTATTGATATTCCTGTTAATATATTTTGCACTAAAAATAAGTTGATATATATAAAACTGTTAGCAGTTTCTGGCAGCATGAAACTAGTACTAAAAATGCTACCTAAAGAAATAGATCTCTCATAGATCCTAAGTAGGCCTACTATAGGAAATTTTGATAGCACAAATATTTATATATAAACTACCAGTCAAAAGTTTGGACTCACCTACTCAAAGGATTTTCTTTATTGTTTTTGCTTTATACATTGTAAAACATTACTAAATACATCATGAAGTAACACGTATGGCATATACTGAATTATGTGGTAAACAAAAAAGTGTAAAAAAAAACAAAAAAAACCTAAATATGTTTCATATTTTAGATTCTTCAAAGTAGCCACCAAAGTTGATGACATGTGCACATTCCTAGACCTCGCTTCTACCTGACCCCCACCAATATGTTCCTAACACCCTAAGTTTGCCTAACTACGCTATCTAGTGTAGCTACCATTTAACATTAGTTATACCTTTATTACCTTCTAATTTATGCTTGGTAGCCATTATTAATTAGTTGCCTGACAAAGATAACACATAAAAACTATGTTCTTACTCATTATCTCTTTTCTAAGTGTTTATGATGTCACTGAGTATGTCTTCTGTGTTATGTGTGTGTGTTCACCACCTTTTAATGTTGAAGCCTAGTGTCTGCATTTTTGTCCCATTTTAGCAAACTAAGGATACATACATGTGTTCCTATATGGTGATGCTTCTTGGGTGCTTTTTTGATAACCATACCTATTCCCAAATTTTAAGTGTGTCTAAATATGTTGTGATACATATATGGGGATAACTTTTTGAAGTATTAGAGCTACCTTTAAAGCCTACACGCAGTTGTTACATGTGACCATATACGTCATTGAATTGTATCTAATAATGCATTCATTGCTAAAGGCTTTTTCCTAAAACTCTACAGTGGCAGCAACCTGGTTTTAACAAGTCTGAGAAAGTAATGTATGTGTGAGAGAGAAAGAGAGAGAGAGTGTGTGTGAGAAAGAGAGAGAGAGACTGAGAG
This sequence comes from Notoglanidium macrostoma, assembly GCA_030068235.1. Lineage (NCBI taxonomy): Eukaryota > Metazoa > Chordata > Actinopteri > Siluriformes > Auchenoglanididae > Notoglanidium > Notoglanidium macrostoma. The sequence continues at coordinate 9,197 of JAQQZR010050822.1, forward strand.
AGAGAGAGAGAGAGAGAGAGAGAGAGAGAGAGAGAATGAGAGAGAGAGAGAGAGAGAGAGAATGAGAGAGAGAGAGAGAGAGAGAGCCTGTTTGTGGTAACTTGAATGAATCAGTCTAGTGGGCAATGCTAATGCTAGTTAGCTAAATGCATTGTTTTTACAGGAAATGTTGGGGATATGATGGATTACTGGTGAATTTCCTATACAAAACCAGTTTAGATTTATTATACCTGATAGCTACATAATAAATGGATCTAATTTCATATATTGTATTTATTTTTTAAAGGATAACCTGATATGTAAGTAAAGTATGTTAAGTTTTCTGTCAGCTGTGTTCCAGCTCTGCACCTGGCTTGTCGTGCATTTTCACCATGGTGCTCCTCCACCAGTTTCACCTGTTTTAACGTTTTTACCATACAAATCATCACCCAGAAGCCCTAAGTGTGTCTTTAGCCGTTCTCAACAAGTTCTACGAAGGTAGGTAATATAATCAGACATTTTTAAAAAGTACAGTGTTCCCTGTAAAAGTAAAGCTATCCTACTTAAAACAAATTTGCCACAATGAACTGAGACAGCAACCTGGTTTTAACAGGTCTGAGAAATGAATAACAAGTTAACAGTATAAAATGGCATTAACGTTAAGTTTGCCTCACCAGATTTTTTTTTATATCAGTTGGCATCAAATACAATTTGTTTGTTTGTGTGTGTATGTGTGTATGTATCTTTTGCAAATTGTAGTTGCATGCAGTAAAACCCATCCTGAAGTGACCAGCCTTGTCATAAACAATTTAATTGTTGTGACACTGAAGCACTGTCTGAGTGGCAGAATATTTCAGAAGGTATTTACATGTTTTACGAATGCCATTTGGAATTATGTGCATCCTTATATACATGGGCCATGACACCTATTTCACTCATGCCATGTGACAGAGAAAAAGATGCAAAGGAATTGACATTACCTTCCATAGCAGTGTTCTGTCTATTGTTGCACTTAACCAAACCTGCAGTGTGACATTCAGCTCTTCAGAACTCAAATTGCTCTCTTTCTGCACACAGTGGTTCTTGAAAGTTTGTGAACCCTTTAGAGTTTCCAGTATTTCTGCATTAGTATTACCTAAAGCCTCAGCAGATTTCCATTTGCACAAATAATTTAAAATATAACTTTGTCTTTTATTTATTAAGGAGAATGAGACAATATTATTAATAATAGCAGATAAAAGTTTCCAGTAACTGTTGGTCAGTCCTGCACATCAACGTGGAGAAATTGTAACCCATTCCTCTGTATAGAACAGCTTCAACTCTGGAATGTTGATTTTTTTTCACATGAACTGCTTGCTTCAGGTCCTTCAGCAACATTTCTATTGGATTAAGGTCAGGACTTTGACTTGGCCATTCCCGAAAATTAGCTTTATTCTTATGTAGACTTGTGTGCTTATGGTTGTTGTCTTCTTGCATGACCCACTTTCTCTTGAGATTCAGTTCATGGACACATGTCCTGACATTTTCCTTTAGAATTCACTGGTATAATTCAGAATTCATTATTCCATCAATGTCGCATGTTCCATCAAGCTGTCCTGGCCCAGATGCAACAAAACAGGCCCAAACCATAATACTACCACCATCATGTTTCACAGATAAGATAAGGTTCTTATGTCCTCCCAACATCTTTGCAACGTCATCATGCTATTTCAGGAACATTTATGTGTCAGCATGATGACATAGCCAGTACAAGTTTGATTATTTTTATTGTTAGTATGGAACTCTACTGTAATTTTTATGGCCTGCTAGATTTACTTGTTACCAATTTTGGTAGCGTTGATGTTGCTCAGTTAATAACTATTTCTGTATACATATCTGTTACAAAATAGATATTCCCAGTCAGTTGGCTCCTGATTACTCTTCTGTCATTTACAATCAAGGGAGTAATACTGTTTGTACTGTTCTTTTCCTCTTGCAGAAATAGTATGAAGTCAGTAGAAACTCTAGACTCAGCAGACTCAGAGTGTCAGCTCAGCTCAGACACGAGCCACTAACAATATTTCATCTGATTAAATAGATCAATAGGTTGTATGTTTTACTTTGTACTAATTCTGGTAAATGGGTCCAATGTTTTGTTGTAAAAAAATTTTTGATTTCTTTTTGTTTGCTGACTCGATAGGATCAAGCTGAAAACTTAATTCAAAATGGAAAGTAATTCATTTAGATGTTACACAGAACAAATAAATGTTTTAATAAATGACAGCAGTATGTTGAATCCATTATTTCACTTAATTCACACTTCATTAAATGAAAACACATGTAAACATGTTTAATTTAGTTTAATAATCTATTACAAATTCCAACAATATAATGTATGTGACACATTAAAATCTTTTACCTACCCTACAATGTTATTAATAGGCTTGAGGAGTAACGGAATACATGGAACAGCATCATGTAATTAGGATACAAAAAAAGGTAACTGTATTCTTTTATAATTACAGAAAAAAAGATGTAATCAGATTACAGATTAATTTAGTAAAAACTGGGATTATTTACAGGATTACAATTTGATGAAATGTATAATACCTGCAACAACTAATCAACAAAACCAATAGAAATCCATCCATCCATCCATTATCTATAGCGCTTTATCCGTCTGGGTCACGGGGAAGCTGGAGCCAATCCCAGCATTTTCGGGCGAGAGGCGGGGTACACCCTGGGCAGGTCTCCAGCCCACCACAGGGCCAACACAGACAAACAGCCACACACCCTCACATTCACACCTATGGGCAATTTAGAGTAGCCAGTTGACCTAATCTGCATGTCTTTGGACTGTGGGAGGAAACCAGAGCAGCCAGAGGAAACCCATGCATGCACAGGGAGAACATGCAAACTCCGCACAGAAAGGCACCCTGGGTGACCCAGGGATCGAACCCAGAACCGTCTTGCTGTGAGGCGACAGTGCTAACCACTGCACCACTGTGCCACTGTGCTGCCCCAATAGATATCGATAATAAAAAATAATTGCCAATAATTTCATTATTAGTTGAACTCCATTATGAAGCACACTGCGCACGCGCTACATCACTTCTACACACACTCTTTACAGTACACTACCCTGCTGGTCCCATGACATAACTTATGTATTACTGTATATAATAATATTATAATTCGTTTGTAGGAATGTGAGGAGAAGCGTGATGTTCCTGCTTGAATTGTCCAGAACAGCTTTATCTTTTTTTAAGCAGCAAATTACAAGGCTTTTTGAATCAATTCACTTAAAAAGGTAAAAGGTTAAACTAGCCTATTTTTCTGACCCTGCTTTCGGTTCACAAGTCGATCACAAAGAGAGTCGATTCACTAATCTTGTGCATTAAAAACTAAGTGTCAAATACAAATCTTTGGAGTCGATTCCACACACAGAAAATGATTCGCCTCGCTTGCACACAGCAAGCAAAATTAACTTAGCATGGGAGAGTTTCAGTGAGCGAAACAGGCAGCTGATATATATTTTATCTTTATTTTGAATTTGTCTGTTTAAAATTTGAACAAATCATGGCTTGAAATACAGACATAGCTGCAAAAAGTGTGTGAATCACTTGCGTAAGTGATTAAAAAAAGTGATAAGCAGTAGTGATAAGTAGGCTACATACCATCACCTTGAGTTAGTCAGAGTGTTTATTCAGTACCATTCATATACAGGTGAAACTTGAAAAATTAGAACATGGTGCAAAAGTTCATTTATTTCAGTAATTCAACTTAAAAGGTGAAACTAATAAATGATATAGACTCATTACATGCAAAGCAAGATATTTCAAGCCTTTATTTGTTATAATTTTGATGATTATGGCTTACAGTTTATGAAAACCCCAAATTCAAAATCTCAGAAAATTAGAATATTGTGAAAAGGTTCAATATTTTAGGCTCAAAGTGTCAGGCTCAGTAGGAATCACAGGCATAGGGAAGACTGCTGACCTGACAGTTGTGCAGAAAACCATCATTGACACCCTCCATAAGGAGGGAAAGCCTCAAAAGGTAATTGCAAAAGAAGTTGGATGTTCCCAAAGTGCTGTATCAAAGCACATTAATAGAAAGTTATGTGGAAGGGAAACGTGTGGAAGAAAAAGGTGCGCAAGCAGCAAGGATGATCGCAGCCTGGAGAAGATTGTCAGGAAAAGGCCATTCATAAGTGTGGGGAACATTCACAAGGAGTGGACTGAGGCTGGAGTTAGTGCATCAAGAGCCACCACACACAGACGGATCCTGGACATGAGCTTCAAATGTCGTATTTCTCTTGTCAAGCCGCTCCTGAACAACAAACAATTTAAGAAGCGTCTTACATGGGCTAAAGAAAAAAAAACTGGTCTGTTGCTCAGTGGTCCAAAGTCCTCTTTTCTGATGAGAGCAAATTTTGCATCTCATTTGGAAACCAAGGTGCCAGAGTCTGGAGGAAGAACGGAGACGCACACAATCCAAGATGCTTGAAGTCCAGTGTGAAGTTTCCACAGTCTGTGTTGATTTGGGTCTGCTGGTGTTGGTCCACTGTGCTATATTAAGTCCAGAGTCAACGCAGCCGTCTACCAGGACATCCGCAGACAAGCTTTATTGAGATGCTGACTTCATTTTCCAGCAGGTCTTGGCACCTGCCCACGCTGCCAAAAGTACCATCACCTGGGTCAATGATCATGGGATTACTGTGCTTGATTGGCCAGCAAACTCATCTGACCTGAACCCCATAGAGAATCAATGGGGCATTGCCAAGAGAAAGATGAGAGACATGAGACCAAACAATGCAGAAGAGCTGAATGCCGGTATCCTGGTCTTCCATAACACCTCAGCAGTGCACAGGCTGATAGCATCCATGCCACGCCGCATTGAGGCAGTAAATCATGCAAAAGGGGCCCAAACCAAGTACTGAGTACATATGCATGATTATACTTTTCAGAGGACCGACATTTCTCTATTTAAAATCCTTGTTTTATTGATTTCATGTAATATTCTTATTTTCTGAGATTTTGAATTTGGGGTTTTCATAAGCTGTAAGCCAAAATCATCAAAATTATAACAAATAAAGGCTTGAAATATCTCGCTTTGCATGTAATGAGTCTATATCATATAATAGTTTCACCTTTTAAGTTGAATTACTGAAATAAATGAACTTTTGCACCATATTCTAATTTTTCGAGTTTCACCTGTATAATGCTTATACTGAATGAGGATCAACAATCATTTGGGTGACATGAGCACTTGGTAATATTCTCATGCTGTGACAGATTATATGATAAATGTCACAAATTTTGTAAATAATGAACTGCTATTTAATTAGGCCTAGTTAAGAAGGTCTGTAGTGTTTCTGTCGGTTCTTAAAACGGCAGATAGTTTTCTTTAAAAAATATGTTTTTCTTAATAAAATTATATATAAATATCTTTTGTATACAATTAAAAATATAAAACCAGTTGAATAATCAATGAAAGGTTATTCAATTAACACCCTAAAAATAGTCAAATTTAAAAATAATGATAAAAAAAAAATAAAAAATCAGTAGTTCCAGCCCTAAATAAGAATGATATACTACATGAGCATGTGAACACAACACTTCACAAGTCTCACATCACCAGTCTGGTCTCAAGTGAAATCATAGCTAATCCTACAGTTAACAATTCATTATCATGGTCTCTAGTAAAAAAATGTGTCCACTGGGTGGAAATTTCACTATTATTTTGCTTTTAAAGGAGAAAAGGGGAACATCACAGTACAGTGCAAATTATGCCCTCCTGCTTATGAGCAACATAGTGACTACATGAAAAAAGGAAAACTCTGAAAGGTACAGTTTCAACAATAACTACACTTTTTGAAATTTGGACTTTTTGTCGCAAGAATGTCATTAAGACCAAAATACAAACCTGCCTTTAAAGTTATGTAGCCTAATCATTATTCCACCTGCTTTAATTTCTATTTGCTGTGTGCATGTAGTACTCATTGGGTGTCTTTGCACCACACTGTAAAATATTAATAAAGACAAAAGTTTATCAATTACTGTTATTTTTCCTGACTCAACATTGGCTAATTAACAAACCTCAACTAGGTTGAACTGGGAAAGTTATAGGAAGGAAAATAGGTCTACAATGTGTGGCAGTATTCAGAAAAGTACCAAAGTTAAAGAAAAGGACTGAAACTTTATATGAGCTGATATGTGACTGAGGGAAATTCCACACACTTATCATGTGATGCGTACACTAAGGGATGATTACTGTAAAAGGTGTGCCAAAGCAAAACAGAAAGTTACAGAGTTGTAGGATCTTGGCAGTGTGCCACATCTAAAAATTGTGTCAGTCCAGAGAGGAAATACGCCCTCATGAAACAATTTACTAGGAACACTATACAAATACTGGGTAGGGGTTCCCTTTGCTTTCAAAATAGCCTCAATTCTTTGTGTTATGGATTCCACAAAATATTTCAAATGTTCCTTTGTCTTTCTGTGTGGATGTTCTCCCTGTGCATGCGTGGGTTTCCTCCGGGGAACTCCGGTGTCCTCCCACAGCCCAAAAACATGTGAATAAGGTTAATTGGCTACTCTAAATTGCCCATAGGTGTGATTGTGAGTGTGAATGGTCCCAGCCACTAGGTGGCACAATTAGTGTTTTGTGGTGCTGGTCCCAAGCCCAGCTGAATTGGGAGGGTTGCTTCAGGAAGGGCATCTGTCGGAAAAACCCCAGTCAAATCGATGAAGGACGACAGACGATCCGCTGTGGCAACCCCGAACAGGGAATAAGCCGAAAGAAGAAGAACAAGATTGGAAATGTTCCTTTAAGATTCTGATCCATGTTGACATGATTGCATCAGACAATTTCTGAAGATTTCTCAGGTGCACTTTCATACTGTGAATCTCCTGTTCTATCAAATCCCAAAGGTGTTCTATTGGATTCAGATACAATGACTGAAGAACACTGAACTCATTGCCATCTTCATGAAACCAGTTTGAGACAACTTTTGCTTAGTGACATGGTGCATTATCATGCTGAATGTAGCCATTATAAGATGGGAAAATTATGGACATAAAGGGATTCACAGGGTTAGCAACAATACTCAAATAGGCTGTGACATTTAAACAATGATTGATTGATATTAACAGGCCCAGTGTGCCAAGAGAACATTTCCCAAACCATCACACCACCTCCACCAGCCTGGGCTGTTAACACAAGGCAGGTTGGGTCCATAGATTCATGCTGTTGGTGCCAAATTCTGACCTACCGTCTGTGTGTCTCAACAGAAATCAAGATTTATCAGACCAGGTTTTTTTTCTGTTTTTCCAGTCTTCATCTGTACAGTTTTGGTGAGCCTGTGTCCATTGCAGCCTAAGCTTTCTGTTCTTGGCTGACAGAAGTGGAACCCATCATGGTCTTCTGCTGTTGTAGCCCATCCGCCTCAAGGTTCGACATGTTGTACATTCTGAGATTTCTGCTTACCAAAATTGTACAGGGTGGTTAGCTATATGAGATACTGTAGCCATTTTATCAGCTCAATCATTTTATACCAAATATCAACGTTAAGCTGATTAGCATAATAGCTCATAATGAAGCAAGCTAAATAATAAAATAAGCTAAATTAGTGTTAGTTTTCTTAGTTTAATGAAAACATTTGGTGGTCCCAGTGAAAATGCTTGTTACAGGATAACTGAGAAAACTCCACGACAACTGCAAAATATCTAATTAATATAAGTAGTTTAAGTTTCATACATAAGAAAAAGTTATAAATGAATAGCATGCATTTTATGTGACTGTTCCATGCTACAGAAACTGGAAACATTTCTCTCCCCATTTCCCCATACTCAGCATAGCTGAAATAATAAAGGTACAACACAAAATAAACAAAACCATAACCACACCAACAAAACCCTTGAACTCTCAATGAACATTATAATATCATGATCTGTTGCTCACTTCATGCCCAGCACGGTCTGTGCACTCTGCCGTGTGTAGCATTCTCCCGATGATCTCCGTTGCGCAAAGTGCTACAGCACGCACCTCCAAGTTATGCTGCAAACTACAACCTTGGACTACCTTTCCAAGAATGCTCCCAACTAAGCTGGTCAAAACACTCCCTGGCTTTGTGTAAAATGACTGGTAATTGGATGCAGGTGCAATAGGAAATAATACATATATATATATATATATATAATGACTGAAAACTCTGAATATATGGAATGAAACTTGACGTCATCGAGGCACTCACACCCTTGTTGTTGCAACGCCATGTTATTTTAGGCCAATATCATTCCGTACGTGTCATTCTAAAAATGACTGGTAATTGGTTGCAGGTGCAACCAACCTGATGACTTGGATACTTATCTAAAAATGTGGTTATACTGCATAGCTTTCCTGTTCTAACCAACATTATGTAAAATACCATATATATATATATATATATATATATATATATATATATACATTATTATTAAACAATTATACATACATTATTGGTAAGTACCATTAATTTAAAAGTTACAATGACCCTCAAGAAAGCCACTCAAAAAGCGATTTTTCCATTATCTTTATTTACTGTACCTAGGGATAAGATTACATGCATTATATATTCAAACATTATTTTCTCCAATGTTGAACAAAAAAGCTCAGTATGATATCTTTTTTTCTGCTAAGCAAAGTTATTGTTTATTACAATAAAGACAAATACAATATGAATTTACTATAGCTTGAGGGCAAATGTAAGAGCAGCAGTGCTTTAGATTTAACCATATTGAAATTATACTATATTATGATATTAAATAAAATCCAATTATTAAGCTCTTCTCATAGAAACTGTTAAAGTGGCTTGTTTATAATATGCCAAGACCTACTTTCTCCTGGTTGGAATGGATGTTTGCCGAGGTGCT
>JAQQZR010050868.1:0-12841 GCA_030068235.1 Notoglanidium macrostoma
ATATAGATAAATGTATAGAGTCATAAGTTTATATTCAGAATTTATATACTTTTGTGAAGCTGCTTTGAGACAATGTCGGTTGTTAAAAGCGCCATACAAATAAAATTGAATTGAATTGAATTGGTTATTCATTTCATATGCCAACAGGATGGTAAACACTTCATAAGCGAGCATTACTTACATATATTAAAATAAAGCCTTCTTATTGGTTCTTCAAATACTTCAATCTGTGTTTAAAATCTTTTTAAGGACAAAACTACCACTTTAATTTCAAGCAGTAATTTCTGGTACATGCTTTGCACATTGGATTATAAAGTTCAGTGCCTCCAGACAGTATTCACTCTTGGGCTTCCATGATTTATCTTGGTTTAGTTTAGTTTAGTTTTTTTATATCACAAAAACCTACAGATTTAATTAGGGGTGTGTAGACTTTTGAAATTCACAGTTCATTTCCAGAGTAAAAAATAAGCAGCAAGTATTACTGGTATGATCCACATAAGTTACTATGCACTAAGCTAGTATTTCTATACTATCACTATTACAGGTTACTACTAGCAAGAAATGGAGGTTTATACTGTGTGGTTTTAGGAACATGAGAGTTGCAAAAATGCAAACTCATGGTCCAAAGATGAAGTCATGGTCATCAACACAACATGGCTCCTGCATGGCCATTAATTATTATCAACATGATTATAAACAGAACTCATTTCATAAGCAAATGTTACATATTGTATTGATTATTAACTCGGAATTTTATATATCATTTTAAAGACTTTTAATTAACAAATTAATGAAAGAAAAACCTTCCTATTGTTGGGTGTTAAATTATAAATGATGAACTATAGTATAGTAAATATTACTATGGCTTCCAAATAAAAAACATACATTACTATATTCAACCGTCAAATTCAAATCAGGATTACTCCTATCATACACATTTTCAGTGAATTTGTCTAATTGACAAATTGTCTAATTGGTTATTGCTGCATATTCAGTCTTTAAAAACACAATGTAAACAACAGAACTCTGATTTAAAGTACATATCTGTATCTGTATACTATACATGAATGATACAGTATTTTTCATCAATTTATAACCACTCAAGTGTATTATGTGGTTAAATTACTATTTACTAATTAATAACTAAGCATTAATGAAGCTCAATAGAGAGAACTATTATTTTATCAGTCATTTCACATTCTACTCTACCATGACTGCTAACTTTGTTTTAGGTTGCATTCAAGAAAAAAAGAAAGATACAGCCAAAGGATCAAATTATTATAAAAATAAAAGAAATACTGTTTCAAAGCTCACCCAAAAAGTTGACCCGCAGTATTCGTCCAGTGCAGCAGACATATTTTTGCTTCTCTCAACTCTCTAACTATCAGTGTGAATAGAGGTGATGCTCCCTCAAAACAACAAACAGACGATAATCTCTGACCGTGCTTCTTACAGCTTCCCAGATATAAGGTTCTATAGGACCTTCCACGAGGGTTTGGAGTTTGTATGCGTAGATCCCATTAATGCTTAACTTAGCTCTGCTGTTGAGTGATCGCTAACTTGTGAGTTAGTTACCAGAGCTTATGAGCCATAAACATCCAGAAATTTTTTTTTTTCACGAGACTATGGAGCTGATTCACATAGATACAGTTAATGCTTAACTTCATCTTGGTGTTAAGTAATTTCTGAATCCTGAAGTGCAATAAAATGATCAGGTCTGTGTCATTATTATAGAGAAAGCCTTTCCCCTGCTGCTCATAAAAAATAATAAGGAGGCAACCAAATCTCTGTCCACAGGAGAATACCATGAGTCATGGTGCATTTTGGAAGCTCAGCAGTTCAAAGTTCAAAAGGATGTTTACATGAGAGGAAGGGGGAAATGAGAGAGAGAGAGAGAGAGAGAGAGAGAGAGAGAGAGAGAGAGAGAGAGATAGAGAGAGAGAGAGAGACAGCCAGCCAGCCAATGTATGTTTGTTATTCACTTCCTCTCCATGTATTCTGAACATCAAGGCTCAGAGCTTCAAGGCTTTGGGTGGGGGACTTATTCACATTTTAACCAAACATAATGATCTTTTACTTAAGAAGAGAAAGATTCCTTTACTATCAAATAGTAAATGATCAAAGAATAAACTAGCTGACAATCACCATGATTCTGCTACACAGTTGCTTCATTACCTTTAAATTCATTTCAGAAATTATTTAAACATTAGCCTCTATCCAAATTTGCAAATATATCCACCAAGGATTGCAAACAATTCCAACAAACCTTGAATATTTCATTTTCCATCCACACCTGTGAGGATGGACTCTATTGTCCATAATTACTTGCTACACATTTTGAGGATGAACCTGAAGCATTGCCATCCTCCAAACCAAATCAAATGAATTCATACTATACATTTTATGGTCCATAAATATACTCATAAATACTTTTCATATCTTTCAGAATGATTTGGTTTAAGGTAAGCCTTCCCTATGTCATTATGAATTTACTAAATTTACTTTAGCAAGTATACGCTGAAGGCATTTGGCTTTGAGACTTGAAAAAAAATTTGAATTTCAGCTTTCATTTCCTGATATTTACTATATCTAGGTGCGTTAAACAACATAAATAATTGGAAAACAAAAATATTGGAACAAGTGAGGGATATCACCAACAACCTCCACAGAGCATGGGTGACGGTATCACAAGCCACCGTTCAAAGGAGACTGAGAGCAAACTATAGAGACCATACCACAAGATGCAAACCATTCATTAGCAGTAAGAATTGGAAGGCCAGATAGGAATTCACAAAGAAGTATAGACATGAGCCACAGAAGTTATAGAACCAAGATTAACCTCTACCAAAGAGAGCAAACGGACAAAGTGTGAAGAAGAAAAAGAATTTGCTCGTGATCCAAAACATACAAACTCATCGGTCAAGCATGGTAGAGGTAGTGTCATGGCTTCAGCTTGCATGGTTGCTTTGAAGACTATAATAGCTCAAATCAATTGTTAGAGTAATTTTAGAGACTTCTATCTTTGAAATGATAACAACTGATACTACATTTCTTGAACCCAGGAAGAGCAAGCAGCCTGTAGTCTCTAAAGACTATAGCAACCCTCTTATTGCTAAGCTGTCAGGTTGAAGATTTGAGCTGGGAAGTATATATTATAGATACATCTGGAATTAACCCTTTCCTGCACACATTCTGATATTGTCATGGGAACAAAACATTATATTACATTTTTCACTTAATTGTCATTAATTAAAAAGTAAGATGCAAATAGGGGATGCAAATATGCCTATGGCACAATAAATTTTTTTTTACTCTCTGAAACCAGGATCTTTCTGGAAATTTAGAATTTAAAACTGGCCTGTGCTTAATTTATTTCAAAATGAAAACTCATTAACATAGAAAACAATTATAATTTATTTGGCGGTCAGATTTTACACATCTGAATTTTCCTCTGTATATACAGGTGAGCTTGCCTGCTACAGTAAAACAGACTCTTCCTCTTTAATTAGGCATTATTAGTTCACTACTCAATTTAATTTAACACATCATTACTATTATCTATAGAAACAGATGTCATCATCATTATACCCTGGCCATAGAACATTTACATTATTCCATTATTAACCATTATTATAAAAGCTGAATAAAATGAAAGTGTAATAAGACATAAAATGAAGATGAAATATATTACATTACATTTCTTCTTTGCTAAAGGAATAGTAAACATATCAACTTCATTCAAATGAAATTATGATTCTTTTATGGGACTTCACCAAATACGAATACCACATTTCTTTAAATGCCAAAGAATTTTTTTGTGTGTGTTTGTAGCAAAAATGCAGATTCATTAAGAAAGAACTGAAAAATGCAGTACTCATTTAAGGGAGGCTCAAAATGAGCTTCAGTGCAGAAAGGAAGAGACCTTTAAAAGATTTAAATGTCATGTGTCTTCACCCAGGTACATTATTAGTACAGCTAATGCTCACCTAATAAAAATGGGCTAAGAGAAATGAATTACTGTACTATGAGGGTGTCTATGTAGTCCATTAGACAGCAATTTTTATGGCATTTGTACCAGAGGTGAAATTGCTTGCTTAATCATTACATATAATTGTACTCTTCCCAAGTAGGATCAAAGAGGGATGTAATGTTTTTGAGTACTTAAGTCTCAGATGATCTCACTCTGACACTGCCATTGCCAGAGAGTTGCTTCCCTTAACTATTTCAGGAGCCCAAGGTGGCGAATCTGCTGTGTTTGTCTTGTTGTGAGCGGATACTGAGGCAACAGAACAAAAGGCACAAAAAAGCAGTGATTCAGGTGAGTAACAATGCTTATTTATTTGTGCTTTGTGTGATGGAGTGCAAGAAAAGTCTATGTTTTGGGGTGGTGAAGGTACGTGTTCAGGGAAAGGTAGCTCGTGTGCAGCGTGCAGGTGGGGTCGTGCTTCCGGGTCCGAGTGGGGAGGCTCCACGTCCAGCTGTGGCTCTCGAGAGTAGAGGCAGAAGAAAGAAAGTCCCTCCGGGCTCCAACTGACTGAGTGTCAGAATTGGCGTGCTTTGCCCTGGGCTGGTGCAGCACCTGAAAAGAGAAGCCCTGCAGAGAGAGGAACCACTGAGTTAGCTTACTGTTTTTGTCTTTCATTTGGCTTAGCCATAGGAGGGGTGCATGATCTGTAATGAGCGTGAAATGCTAAGTTAAGTATGCTGTTAAGTAATATTGCAGCTCCTTGATGGCCCACTTGATGGCCCACTTGATGGCAAGGGCTTCCCTTTTGATCGCCGCATATAGTCGCTCAGCAGGGTTTAGCCTCTGACTGATGTATAATAACGGATGCTCTTCCCCGTCGAAGTCCTGTGCTAAGACGGCTCCCAGTCCTGTCTCGGAGTCACCCGTCTGGACCAGGAAAGGGAGGTCGAATCCGGGTTCTGGAGAACAGGGGAGCTGGTAAGGATGAGTTTCAGTTCTTCAAAGCCGCGTTCTGCGGGGGTCCACCGCACGTTCTTTGGTTCGCCCTTCCTGGTCAAATCCGAGAGGGGGGCGGCTATAGAGGATAAGTTCGGGACAAACAGCCAGTAATACCCCCCAGCCCTAGGAAGGCATTTACCTGTTTCTTCGTTAGGGGTCTAGGAAACCGACGTACCACCTCCACTTTCCTCTCCTGGGGTTTTATCAGACCCCGTCCAATGCTGTAGCCCAAGTACTGCGCTTCCGTAAACCCCAGATGGCACTTCTTGGGGTTTGCCGTGAGTTCAGCCTGCTGCAGCTCATCGAGGACTCTGCGTAGGTGGTGGAGGTGGTCGTCCCAGGTGCAAGAGTGGATTACGATGTCGTTGAGGTATGTTGCAGCGAAGTCCCGGTGCTGTCGGAGCAGGATGTCCATCAGGCATTGCAAAGTCACCGATGCTCCATGCAGCCCAAAGGGAAGAACCTGGTATTGCCAGTGGCCTGACAGGGTGCTAAACGTGGTTTTTGGCCTGGAGGAAGGGGTGAGAGGCACCTGCCAGTACCCCTTGGTCAGGTCGAGCATGGAGACAAACCGGGCCTTCCCAAGACATTCCACAAGCTCATCCACTCTCGGCATTGGATATCCGACAAACTCAGAGACCTCGTTGAGTCTGCGGAAGTCATTACAGAGGCGGAAGCTCCCATCGGGCTTGGGTAACAAAATGGGATGAATTGGTGGATTCCTCAATGATGCCGTCCCGTAGCATGGCGGTGACATCAGCTTCTATAGCCTGACGACGTTCTTCCAGCACACGGTAGGGCCGCTGCCTAATGATGACTCCAGGCTGGGTCCTGATGTGGAGTCGGGCCACGTGAGTCCACCCGGGCTCTGCGGAGAAAATGTCTCGGCGTTGGGCCTCCAGCTCCTCCAGATCCTGGTGCTGGGCCAGGGAGAGATCCTCTCCCTTGTGGATGGCTTCGGCGGGACCTGGAAGTAGAGAGACAGATGATAGATGACAGGGAAAGGCTCTATCCAACGTTTCAGTAAATTTACGTGGTACAACTGTGTCTCAGCTATCTTACCTGGCTGCTGGAGGCGGTAGTTCACTGGGTCTGTCTGCTCAACCACAGTGTATGGGCCCTGCCAGCGTGTTAAGAATTTGCATGTGGTGCTGGGGACTAGGAGCAACGCCTTATCCCCCACCTGGAACTCACGTGTTTGGGCTCTGATGTTATAGGCCCATTGCTGCTCCTGTTGGGCCGCTGCCAGGTGTTCCCGGACAATGGGGCCCACCTTCGCGATCCACTCCTGCATCTTGCCCACTTGCTCAACCATGGAGCGGAACGGAGAGGGCTGGGCTTCCCACGCCTCTTTGGCAACGTCCAGAAGTCCCTGGGGCCACCGTCCAAACAGGATAGATCCGCAGCAATAATGATTTATGATGCTTACGGGATCCTAATTGGGATTATACATACATGACAGACTCTTTTGAAGTTTGGAAGAAACTGAAATGTGCATGGGATAAATTCCAACACAGGTACACACAACAAATATCAACCGTGGTCAAGGAGACTGCAGAGTCTCCGCCGATAGTGACGGCAACATCCACGGGTAGGCTAATACATGTATTCAGCTGTGCAGATACAGCACAACCTGCACAAACTCAAACTGCACAAACTACAGAAGCACTAACACTTTATCCAATACGACCAGACACTGAGAAATCAGCAGAGAAGGAGGTAAATATTGCTTTGCCATTTGTAGCACTGGGAGCAAAGCTGGTTCAAGTTCACCCGCCTAATACTTGATCCTAAAAATTCACATGATTTTGTGGATGCTCTAAAATCCGCTACTCACTATGCACAACTAACTGGGCCTGACTTTAGGATGATTCTTATGAGATGTCTTGAAAATCTGTTTTCAGAAGCTGAACTCATTGCTGGTGTAGAATGTTTGAATGCAGATAATGACAAGGTGCCTTCTAGTAACGCAGCTGCACAGATTCACTGTTTTTTGGCACAGCCAGAAAATATTGAGAAGTTTTATAAACAGCTTTTTTTGTTTTTTTATAAACAGCCTTCTTGTTAAAGCACTATGCAAGTCAGTGTGACTTAACTCACGCTACTAGATGTAAACAAGGACCGGATGAATTGTGCTCTGTTTTTGTGCGACGCTTTACTGCTGCATGGACAGAACATGCAGGTATGGGGGCCGAGGGTGAGGCTGGGATTGCATATATTTCTATGTGCTTGTCTAACATGTGCGCAGATCATTCACAGGCTCGGAGAAGGCTCCTGTCAGAAAATCAGGTGATAGGGGATGGTGTTTTACACAAGATTTAAGGTGCATTAATGATCTTGTGATTCCAGTAGCACCTGTTGTTCCTGATGTGTCATCAATTTTTACTGCTATTCCTGCACATCACTCATTTTTACTGCTGTAGATTTGTGCTCTGCTTTTTTCAGCATTCCAGTGCATGAGGAGACACAGAAACTATTCAACTTTAAAGGGAGGTAATACACATGGACGCGCATGCCTCAGGGTTTCATTGACTCTCCTGCTGTGTTTTCTGCCATAGTAAGAGGCGCCCTGGCTGAATTCGTGCCACCTGCTGATACGGTTCTCCTGCAATACACGGATGATTTATTGCTGATGGCTAACAGTGAGGAGACCTGCAGAAAAGGCTCACTACTTCTCCTGAAACACCTGGCACAGTGAGGCTTCAGGGTCGAGCTTCCTAAACTTCGGTGGTGTCAACCCTCGGTCAAATATCTGGGTTGTATCCTGTCAGCTAGTGAGAGACGGCTCTCTGAGGATCGTCATGCAGTCATTCATGACATTCCTCCACCAAGCACGCAGAAAGGCATGCTCAGCTTTCTGGGACTTGTTAACTACTGCACACAGTGGATCCCTGATTGCTCCTATCATGATAAGATCTTAAGGGCATGCTGCAGGAAAGCACACCCTGAAAAACTAACATGGACTTCTGACATGATGAACTCTTTCAGACATCTGAAAGCAGCCCTTTGCTCAGCTCCAGCTCTGGGACTGCCGCAGTATGCACTACCATTTCACCTCTACGTCTCTGAAAGTGGCAGCACAGCTTCGGGGATCTTGGCCCAGGAGCATGGTGGTAATTACTGTCCCATAGCCTACCTGTCGAAATCTTTTTATTTGGTTATTCAAGGCATGCCCGCCTGCCTCAGGGCAGTTGCAGCGGCAGCCCTCATGGTAATGGATGCTGAGAAAATAGTTCTTTCACATCCTCTAGTTTTGCACACATCTCATCATGTCATTACTATTTTGAATAACATTCAAACACAACACATGACAGCCCAGAGGCGTGCTGGTTATGAAGCTGTTCTTTGTGCAACACAAAATCTCACTATTAAAACTGCGTCGACACCCAATTCACCTGCAGTTTTATTACAGCGTCTCTTATCTCACAACACTGATTTGGTTTCAGCTGAACATGATTGTTTGACTCTGATTCATGAAAACTCAAGTATACGCCCTGACCTCTCCTCCATTCCATTTGAGAATGGTGCACATGTGTATGTTGATAGCTCCAGCTCAAAGCCAAATGATAACACTTTTCACTGAGGCTATTCAGTGTGCTCTCTTTCTGAAACTGTCTGGGAAGCATATTCATTACCATATAAGTCAGCACAGGCAGCAGAGTTAGTTGCTCTCACACGCGCATGCACTCTTTTCACTGATCAAGTTGTAACTGTGTACACTGATTCTAGATATACTTTTGGCATAGCACATGGTTTTGGGGCGATTTGGCATTCCCGGGGTTTCCGTTCTGCTGATGGTAAGCCAATTTCTAACTCTACTTTGGTTTCTGATTTATAGCAAGCTTGTTCTCTTCCTAAACGTTTGGCTATTGTGAAGGTTAAAGGTCATGATATGGAACACTTTGAACAGGTCAAAGATAACACATTGGCTGACGAGGTTGCCAAATGTGCAGCTAGAAGTGGTTCACCTTGTCCTTTTGCCAGTAATTCACTGTGTTTCTCATTGTTCTCTCATGTCTCTGTCCCTAGTGATATTGATGTGAAGTTCTTGCAGTCTCAAGCGACAGATGCTGATCTTTCATTTTGGGCGACACCGAAATGTTCTCCAGGTTCGGACTACCTCATTCGGAACTCACAAGGCCGTTTAGCTCTACCTAAATCAGTTTTACCATTTCTTGTGAGACACTTGGTATTTCACAGGTCTCACAAACAGGTGTAAGGCGAAATATTGACAAGAATTTTGGTATATCTGACGTGCGCAGGACAGTAAGACTCTTGCTGGACTCATGTCTTATCTGTACAAGGTCTAATTCCACATCAGAGATGGCTAAACATAATGCATTGGTTCCTCCTCAGTTTCCCTTTCAGTATTTACAGTTCGATTTCACTCACACGCCTGCAAAGGGTCCACTGAAATACATGTTGGTTATAGTGGACAGGTTTTCTAGATTGGTGGAAGCTTTTCCATGTGCTAAGGAAAATGCAAAAACAGTAGTGAAAATTTTGGTTAAGGAAATTATTCCTCACTATGGAATCTGTCATTGATAGGGATCAAGGCACACCTTTTGTGGCAAAAGTAACACAACAGCTCTGTAAGTATTTGAGCACTGATTGGAAGTTTCATATTCCATATCACCCACAGTTGTCATGGGTGGTTGAAAGGATGAACAGAACATTAAAAGAACATTTGACTAAAGCAATGCTGTAAAATGGTAAATCATGGGTTGATCTATTGCCAGCTGTGCTTTTTTAGATTAGAATGACACCTAGTACCACAACTAAATTGTCACCTTTTGTGATTATTTTCGGAAGGCCTTTCCCGAGTCCTTGGCTAAAGGATAACACTGGGTTTTCCTTCACAGGCGATCTGGACGTTGCAGTGGCTGACTACACCCAGGCATTGATTGAAAAACTGAATAGCATACATGGTCGTGTGTATTGTTCTTTACCTCTACCTAGAGAGAAGCCTAGTCATCCCTTATTCCAGGTGACCAGGTGCTGGTGAAATCTCTGAATCCGCGGAAGGTGGGCGAGGCTGCTTACAGTATGCCGACGGAGGTCATCGCTGTGACTCGGATGGCAGTGCTCACTAACCTTCAGCCACAGTAGATTCACGCAAGTATACATAAGAAAGCTCCATCCACTACAGAGATAACTGGTATCAAGCAGGAGAAAAGGGTATCAGCTGCTATCAAGTCAGCTCTGTAGGGAGCCCAACGTTGGAGAACGCTCCTCACACACACACTTTTGGTTGATTGATTTGTTTGTGATTTAATGTTCTATTTCACTTGTCTTCTTCCTTTTTCCTTCTAATTATTAGCTGATCCTGGTAGAGAGCAACTGCAACATGATCTATAGGGTTCTGACATCACTATCTTTGTCCGACCCATTATTAATTGGCCCTTGTTCAGGTGGGATACCAGATAATTTGTTCTGGCAATATGCTAATTTTACAGCTACAGTAAGTCTGTGGGCATAGGGGGCGAATGTTATGCCTATTCTAAGATCCCTCAAGACGCGGGTGCTGCTTCCTATCGGGTTGCGATAGAGAACCTTACCGAGACCCTTACGGGTATCGGAAGGTACTGCATTAATATGTGGTGTTTAGTTTCCCTTCGTACCATCCAGGTCCGATATGGTCCACCTCAACTCCTCTGCCATGGCTTTCATGTCCAAATTGTACACACTTAGACATTTTTTCAGATGTCTTCATCAATATGAAGAACTACAGTGATATGGGTGGTGGTACTGACTTTGGTCCTCCATCAACTGATTTTCGTGTTCTGACAGATCCAAATTTCAAATTTACCTCCTGTTTCCTCAGAACCGGTACAGTGTCGGAGGGGAGTCTAAGCAATGAGTCATGTAAAGCTATCTATAGCCCATATCCCGTTTCCCAACAACCTGAATGCACAGCTTCTCCATGCTCTTTGTTGAACCTTACGACTTCAGGCACTCTATTCCATCCTGATTGGTATTGGATTTGTGGAAAGAAGGTTCTGTTCTATCTTCCTCCTCAATGGCATGATCTCTGTGCCTTCTCACGTCTCGCAAGCACATTTACTAGCTTACATGTTGCGCACACTCATAATCTTCAGGCGATTGATAATGATTTTCCTCCAGTCGAACACCAGCTTAGATCAAAATGGGACAAATTCTGGGGATGTCTCTTTCCTCAATTTGGTTTAACCCAAACTTGGAACGAATTAGAGAAGGTGCATTATCGTCACGCTCTGTTTGCAAATGCATCAACGGAGGCCCTGGCAGGAGTTAAGGATGAATTAACAGCCCTTCGTTTAATGACTCTTCAGAACAGATTGGTACTGGATACGTTGTTGGCTAAGGAGGAGTTTGCCATATGGTGGGGGACTCTTGTTGTACTTTCATTCCTGATAACGATGCTTCACATGGTAATATTATTTTGGCATTAAATTGAATGCGCGAAGTAAATCGGCAACTTAAGAGGGACGAACAGGGAGGGGAAATTGGGGCTTGTTGTATTCACTCTTCGGATGGTTTGCTCCTTACATGTCTGTGATTGCTCTTATCGTTGTGATTTCCCTCTTGGCTATTTGTTGTGTTCCAATCCTTATTTCTTGCTTGCAGTCATTTATCGCTCAAAGGATGAAATCTATAATGAATCCTAGTTTTCCTGTTGTACCAATGTCAAAGGAACAAGATGTTATGTTATAGTATTTGTTCTTTTAGAACAAAAGGGGGTATTGTTAGATTGAAAATCTTGTCCCTTCTCTGTCCTTTCCTTTTTCCTCTCTGTCCTGTGCTCTCCAGACAATTTAGGTCCTTATAACATGATCAAGGAATGTTCTTTATCTTACGTCTAACTTCTCACGTAAGAGACCTTCACTATGTAAAGACTACAAGTCTTCTTTCATCTAAACAAAGGCATTTTTCTACTTATCTGTTCCCTTGAGAACACTGACATAATGTGTTTCTGTGTATAAATACTTCTAGTCTTTCTTCATTAAATCAGACTGAGTTTAACATGACATTGTGTGTGTTCACTCATTCTCCAAACGCGTGCTTGTCACACAGAGGAAGAGAGAGAGAGACGGTTGCAAGAGTCTGAAAGAGATTGAACCTGAATCGAAGCTCACATTAGCTCTAACACCTGGTCCGTGAGTATATCCTTCAGTATCCCTACCCGGCTGAACAGCTGGACTAGCTCCCAGGCGATGTTTGGGGACGTCGCTTTCCGGATGGGCACGGCTTCCAGATATCGGGTGGCGTAATCCACAAAAAGGAGAATATACTCGTGCAGACTTAGGCAGCGGTCCTACGAGGTCCAGCTCCACCCGCTCAAAGGGGACTCTGATGATTGAGAGTTGAATGAGTGGCGGAATTTGTGCGGGGAGGTCTTCTGGCAGGTTGGGCAGGCTCTACAGAAACACTCAACCTCCGCCACCATCCCCGGCCAATGGAACCGGTCACGGACCTTCTCCAGCATGTTCCTTGGTCCCAAGGACAAAGGAGCCCCTTGATCCCCAGGACCAAGACGACGACGATCATGACCTGGCCCACGCCCACCCGCTGGGAGGCCTTGGGCCAGGTGCATGATCGTCGTCATCTTGGTCCTGGGGATGACAAGGATGTCATACGGTTCTCCCCGCCTCTCACAGTGGTAATATAGCTGGCCTTGTCGGGTAAAGAAATAGGAGGGCCGTTCTCCTCCTCGTCGATCCGCAGCACCTGGCCCCAGCAGTGCTTTAGCCACTCGTCCTCCTTCTGTTCCCGGACGAACTTCCCCTCACGGCTAATCTGGTGATCGACACACAGGAGAGGGTTAATATCGGGGGGGGGGGGGGGGGCGCCGCACCGTCCCGTTCGGCCCCGGCTGCCCCGTCGGCCGCCGCCGTT
>JAQQZR010051026.1:0-18041 GCA_030068235.1 Notoglanidium macrostoma
AGCCAGTTGACCTAATCTGCATGTCTTTGGACTGTGGGAGGAAACCGGAACACCCGGAGGAAACCCACGCACGCACGCGGAGAACATGCAAACTCCACACAGAAATGCACCCTGGGTGACCCCGGGATCGAGCCCAGGACCTTCTTGCTGTGAGGCCACAGTGCTAACCACTGCACCACCGTGCCACCCCCAGATTATATTGTAGTCCCACAGAGTTTTTAAAGGCAAACACACTAGCAGTTATTAGACAAAACACATTTCACTTTCAAATGACAAATATTTTTGTGTTGACTCAGAATGGGGTCCCGAGTCCATATACCTGGTCTGGTTTTGGTACAGCAAAGCAGTGCTTTGATCCATACATCAAAGCAGTTAGTTATAACCTCATTTCCTGTTTATTGTCTTCAGTATTTTTAACTGGCTGCAAAGGACATAGAATTTCAAAAATCAAAAATTTGCTGTAGCTCCAAAGCACCACCTCTAGCAAATTTGTTGAAAATTGGGCAAAATTTGTGGCCTGTAAAAAATATGAAAACTTTTTCATAAAATCCAATATGGCAGAAAATCCAATATGGCAAAAATTGATATCATTTGGTGCGTTTAAATTTAAACTCAGCTGGAGTTCAGGAATCCAACTGCACCTTATTTTTGAAAATGAATAAAAGCACCTCCAAATTTGACCCGTTAGTGGCGCTAGAGCACTCAAGGTGCAAATATGAAATTTGGTGAAAATGAATCAGGGGCCAAATTTCAAAACTTTTTACCATACAGTTCTATAGTCTGCCATAGAGACTCTAGCCAGAAGAATAAAATGAAGATGTTGATGCATTATAATAATAAGAAAAGGTAAAAACACAATGGTGCCAAGGCATCTTCGCCGCTTGGCCTCCAAATACAATCAGCATGAGTAATCACAAGAGCAATCCCACCTAGCTTCCCCTTGATCAAACCACTGTCGAGCTGTATTAGCATTTTGATGTTTAAGGCAGTATTCATGAAATTGCTTTGATATGCGCAGTAACATTTGGCATTTTCCATCAAACACAATGCTACAAGCCCTTTAGGAGAAATGAAAGCTCTATTTATAGACAAGTTTCAATTCATTAAAAAAAAATCTTACACTGGCTGAACATAAGTCACAAGACATAATGATTTATTTTCATTAAAGTTGATAGAAGGCTATGAACTGAGAGCAACTGGCACTCGCTGAATTAAGTGTGTCACTGTGACAGCGTGAGAATGGTCTCTGCTACTAGGTATTTAACCCTTACTGAACTCCTGTATTTAACGCTTCATGACTGAGGTTGACTATTTGCTTCTTTTTCTCAGTAGTGAAGCTTAAAGGGAAAAAATAAGAAAACAAACTTCTTAAATATCTTAATGGTTTGCTTTGGCTCATTATCCTGCTGAAAATTACACTTCTGTTGCTTGAATAATTTCTTTGCTGATTTCTGTAAGATTGCATCCAAACTGCCTGTGTACACCTCTGAGTTTATAATGCTTTATGCAGTACCATTAGGATTTCCTCTTCTGAATTTCTCAACACAAACTCTCTACCATCAGATCCAAGCAAGTTCAATTTGGATTCATCTGAAAAAAGACAATTCTCTAGTAGCTGCTGTTTTTCTGTGCATGTTCTTTTGCAAATTTCACCCTTGCTTTCTTATTCGTGCAGCTGATGAATGGTTTCTGCTGCATTGTACCCATGCACGCATGCAATAAAAGTAAAATAAATAAATTAAATAAAATTTGTGTAGCTAGTAATTCTGACTGACCTCTCTAGCATCGCTTACAGATCTCTTACTGCTGTTTTTCTTTCAGTTATGGTTGTATGTTTTCATTTCCAAATCTTTCATCTTTGAACTTTTTTAATGATATATTTAATTAAGTAGGAAGGACATTTAGTTTTTTGCTGTGCTAGCAAATAGAGTGGCCTTGTTTAGGCAAAAATATGTCCTGTTCTGAAAACTTACTTCTCCCTTCTTGGTCATTTCTACGCAATATTCATGGAATATTGGTCAATTGGTCATATTACGCAATGATGTGATTTTGACTCATAAAGCAACAGTTTGAGGCTTGACGGTGCCACTGAATCTGCTACGATACGAAACAGTATGATACGATGTTAAGAATCTCTAGCACGCCTATCATTAATTATCGATGATGTAGATGAAGCCTGTTTTAAGTGTCAGACTTCAAGTCAGCTTGCTAGAGCCGTTATCTGTAGATCAATTGGATGCCCTTTTTTTCTGAGAATAATCCATTTATAATGGTCAATAAAATCTGATTTAGGATTCATTAAAATCATTGCCTTTTCAAAAATTAATGCATCATACCTAATCATCTCTTCATTATACCCCTATTTGAAATATATATGATTTTTCCATAAGGCGGTTTTACATTAATTCTGTCAGTGATATTTTGTAGGCTGACCTTTATTTAGGTAGAATAAAAGGTTTGGAAATTATAGTAAAATGCAGTCTGAGGTAAGAAATTGTGTGTCTCATGAAAAGGAAGCTTAATCTGGGTCCCGCACCCGACATAAACGACACTCCAGCAGACTCTGCTCATGTTACATACTCATGTTCCAGGGCCTCTGTCCAAGTTCTAAATCATGGCATTCCTGATGAGGCTAGATGCTAAAATGAACCTGTGCTGCAACTTGAACCTCTAGAGAGGAAGGCAAAGCTTTATTATTTACTTTACTTTTTTCCCACCTGCTACCTGCTTAAATAATGCACACATGCATATGAAACCTTCATCTCTGCATCCAGCTGCTGAGTTCCCACTCATCAAGGTTTCCCGATAAGGGTGAGCAGAGTACACCAAGTGTTTGTTCAAACGTGGGGACAGAAAAAAAAATTTGCGGTTGAGACGAGTTTAATCATCCAATGTTCCTGGAAATCTACCTTCCTGCAGGTTTCCCCTCCAACCAAAATTTAATCTAGATGATCAAGAACTTCTTAAGGCAATGACTGAATGGCCACATGGGCGCGATTATGGCTGAAGTCTTCAGAGTGGAAGTTCTCCAGGAACCTGAATATTAGAAATAAAGAGACTGAACAGTGACATTAGAAACAATAAAAAATGATACACACTACAATATTGGATGTAAGGCAGTACATGGCGTAAAAAGAAAGAAAGATATTATAGCAAGCTACAACTGTTTGAAACTAGTGGTGGGAGAGATAGATAGTTAAATATCTTGTTATACAGTTAAGGCAGTGACGTGATTACAGATGAATTTGGAGTGAGCAATAAGACCAACTTTATCTCTTATGAAACTGTAGTAAAGAGCATTCCTGAGGATAATATGTGATGTGCGCAGGTAAAACGAGGGTTTGTACCATTCACACATTGGCAACAGGCTTTGGGTTTACTAAAGGGGCACATTATCAGCAAAAAAAAACGTAGACAAGACCTCGATTCTGTGAAAAACTGCCAAATTTATCAAATGAATGAAATCTAAACGGGTATGCAACACTGTTCCCTGAATATGTAGCACAATTAATTCATTAATACACCCAAACAGCAAAAAACACATTTAGCCTTGAACAAGCAATGAGTCATTTGTGCTTGCATGTTATTTGATGCTATGGCACTCAGTGTCTTTACAAGCCTAATTAAATGAATTTCACATTGCTTTACTTGGGGAATCGGCTTTCAGAGAGATACTGTATATAATTACACTGTACCATTGAGAATTCAGACATACCATCAGCAGAAATTCTTATCGACCAAGAATGATACATGAATGATACATCTTCACTAAGCTTCTGGAGTTTATGGGGCAATCTAGAGTAGCCATTCCACCTACCAGCATGTTTGTATGAGGTGGGAGGAAACCGGAGAACCCAGAGGAAACCCATACATACAGGCAAAACCCAAGGACTCCAGAGCTGTAATGTAGCAACACAACTACACAACTGCCCCAACCCCTGCATCCCCCTTTCCCATTTGCAAATAACAACCTCATCTTTTTTTTTTTCCTTTTTTATATCTGACAGCTGTTTTTAATTCATTGTAACATGGAATGTTGAGAGAAAGAATAAAGCAAAGCAGAAGTCTTGGGCTACACTGAATTTATTTCTGGCCAGTGTCTATATTCTGACTGATAATCAAGTCTATGTCTATTAGGGTTTAAACTGTAGGGGAAATGTGTATTATGATAACTGTTTGATCCAAAATCAGATTTTTTTGGTACATATAATGGTATCTGTTTAAAAATTCTGAAGCATAATACTACTGTGGTAATGCAAGTGTTAAATAATTGAAATATTTTAGATTTTTACCTGGTGAAGTATTTCAGAATAGCATGATGTAAATAGTGTATTTTGTTTTTTATTATTATAGCATGCTCTCATGGTCATGTGACATCTGAGCTGTTATCACTGGTCCTTCACTGCAGTGCTGTCTTCCAAGACAAGCACCAAGTAATACTCCTCACTTTCCATACTGAAGAAAACACTATCAGTCCCCTTCTTCATACATGAGCACACATGATGCCATTTTGCTCCCAGCCATGGACGGCTGTGGCGTCGTCCAGATTTAAGCTTCTGATCGACTGATGTTATGGTGAACACTTTTCTTTTTCTGCCACCTGGGGGCCAGATTTATATTAGATGTCTGGGTGAACATTGATGCAAAACTTGGGACTAAGGAGATGGTTGGTGCTCCATTTACAAAGGTTTGTTAAAACAGAGCAAAATCCACAATCCAAAATACACAATCCATCAAAATCCATACACGGTCCAAAAAAAAGTCAAAACACAAAAAGTCAAAACCAGAGACTTAACAGTAAATCAGAAACACGGCTGCGCAGACACGGGAATGTGAAGGCACATTAAATGATGTAAGACTGGCGTATGTGTGATAGTGTTAGAACTCATAGAGGGGGTCTCTGTTGGCGAGGAGAAGACATGACCTGAGCTGATGTTACGACTGAATATCACAGTTGATATGCTAAGGATTATGGCATGTATTAAGTAAGACATAAAATGCTTTTTGTGCTTTTATTTTAAAATAATCATCTTCTGAGTGACCCCTGCTTCGCATCAGGACACATAACACCAACACATCATTGATCGTTTTCCAGAAATGTCCTGAAGTATATTTTATTCCTTTTATACTGCAGCACTTAATCTATTAATGAAAAACTCATTATAATTTTTGAACTAAATAACACACAAACACACACACACATACACACAACCACTACATTTTTCCCATTTTCTGAGAATCTGGAAAGTCTTCCAAATTCTTCATGGTGGAAAACTGTTACAGAGACTCTTTTCCATAAAATTGAGAAATAAATTCTAAATTATGTCAATATAATAAGACTATTTCAAGCTTTAAAACTGTTAAAAAAAATGTATAGAAACATAAGTTTAATAATCTGTTTTTGCACTGTACACTTTTCTGTGGACTAGTTGGTCTGAAACTGAACAAAATACACATCCTGGGAAGAGTTAATGCAGAAATTGGAGTATTTGTAAGTGGTAGATCAACATATTACAACAACTGAGTCAATAAGTGGGAAGATTAATTGAACAGTAATAGCAAGCATGATGCAACTACTGGAGCACGGGTCAAAGAGTCATTTTCATGGAATCATTTTCAAAATCACAGCATTGAGTGTCTGATTGATAGGGGGCAGTATTGTGCTATGTATGAAAGTATTTGATAGCGGTTTAAAAGCATTCCTAACATGTTCATGAGCCTGAACTTTTACCAAACGGTGTAGGAGACAGGCAGGACACAAGGCTTGGCATATTTATTACCAGGAATCCATAGTAAAGGCAAAATGCAATGAAAGACAACATGACTGTAGGTTCTAAGTCCTAGGTTGAAGATTAAAACACTCAGGGGTAATTTGTCACTGGAAAACAACATAAGGAACAAGCTACAGCTACGGAAATAGCTGGTAGGAGGTACACTTAAACATAGAGAAACCTTGGGAGTGTACATCAACACACTAACTATGGGGAACAAGAAACATATGTTACTAATTAATTGCCATGGCAACAAGTTAGCAGGCACAGGAAACAATAACCATATAAGGAAGGTCAGAACCTGGGCTGAGGAGACTAGATTGCTTTGGTATCATCTGGATAATTCCACAATTAAAGTGCCAGTGTATCTCCTAAACTTGTATTATTATTATTATTATTATTATTATTATTATTATTATTATTATTAATAATAATTCTTCAACACTGAATATAAGAAAATATACATTAAAACCTGTTATCCCATTTCAGGCAACAATATAGCATTTTTTTGGGTCTGGTTATAATTCTGAACTGGAATTGAACTGGAACAGATGTCACAAATATATATATAGTATACATATTATATTCATCATATATTCATCCCTATATAATATAATAAATTCTATTTTTTTCTTTGCTTTAATTATTTTCCCATAAATTTATAATGCTTTAATGATAATCTTATATCATTGGCAAAATATTACTTCTGATCTATATGGAAAGACATGTCTGATTTGAAATCTGGTGATAAATCCTCTATTTTGTTTAATATAGAAGAATAAACTAATATAAAAAAAACCCAAAAAAAAAAAACCTGAGGCTTCCTTTATTAACTAGTTGTGGAACTAAGAACTAGACTATTCTTCATAAAAATGTCTCAGTGTAAATGAATAGAGATAGGCCCATGTATGCAAAAACAGCTAAAAACAAATATAGACACTTGTGCTTTGACGTACCTCAGGTACAGTGCGGCACTGAAAATTTTCATTTATAAACACACTTTTATGAATTCTATAATTAAAATAATACACGTGAGCTTGTAGTGAGGTACCAGTGCTCAGAGTAAACACAAGAACTTCAGATACTTCTTGATGACACACAGGCTTTGGGAAAGTTTTTAGGAAAAGAGAAATAACCTTTTACTGTATTACTCCAGTGTTAGAGAGATGGACTACATGAAAGACTACGCGAGATAGAAAAAAAGAGATGGAAAGCCTTTCTTCCATGTCTGGCTCATTTAAAAAGACTCATTTATTGTTAGAATATAAAAGTTATAGTTTTGCATGTGTGTTAGATATTGAAGGAAGACACTCAGACATTGTGTTTCGAGTACATACACTATGTGTTGAGAGATTTTAATACATGTCTTCTATTTTTTTAGGGGGGGTGGGGGTTGGAGATCTTTCCCCTGTTTACTTGTTTTCAAAGTTTTGATTTGCTTTTGAAAAATGGCTAACTCGAGATGAAGGAAGATGAAGGAAATTTCTTCTGCCATCTGGTCTAAATCTGAGCGTGCCAACACTGCAGAGGCGACTGATATACAACACAGAGCAGATGATGGCTGACTGAGAGAGAGGGAGGTACCAAAAGTCGACAGAGAGAGAGAGAGAGAGAGAGAGAGAGACAGAGACAGAGAGAGGGAAGGAGTTCCTGAAATTCTGAATGCAATCTACACACACTCGCACACACATATACAAGCGCACTCCTGCCTGCCAGCATGGACGTAGATGTTTACACATGGTGCACTTTGTAACCAGAGAGCTTTGGTGCTGTGCTTCAAAACGAGCAGTAAAGAAAATGGGATGAAGTAACAGGACAAAGAGTAACCAAACAACAAATACTTCACCACATGACGTGTGAGTCCACATGGAAGTGAAGAAAAGATACAACTTGATTAATGGCATGAGAGAGTGCTGGAGAAGAACTGAAAAACACTGAAGTAGAGGATGAACAGGTGTGTGCTCGTGCGTGTGTGTGTCCTCATCTCTGCTCTGTGCCTTGGTGCTCATGTCTATGTGGAGTTTAAGGGGTATTATGTGAAGACCTGGAGAACACCTGCCCCCAAAACAGAACCTCAAAAGCACACTCAAAAGACAATTCCTGAGGAAAACAGAGGATTGATTGACTCGGTGCCCACATGCTACCCGACAGGCTCACAGTATCGAAAGGTGAGTGAGAGTTTGCATTCTGTAGAAATCCAAAGTTTTTTTTTTCCATGTGGGTTAGAAAGATACACACTGAGTGTGCAGTAGATAGTGGTGAAGCCTCACAGCTCTAGGGTTCAATCCTAAACTTGTCTGTGTCTGTGTGTTGTTTTGCATGTTCCAGAGTGTGTGAGGGTTTCCTCTGGGTTCTCTAGTTCTCCCACCTAAAAACTCTCTGGATATGTTAAATTGCCTCAAGATATGAATAGATGTGTGTGTGTGTGTGTGTGTGTGTGTGTGTGGTGCCCTGTGATAGACAGGCGTCCCATCCAGGGTGAATTCACACCTTGTACCTATATTTTCTGGGAAAGGTTCTGGATCCACAGCAACTCTGACTAGGATAAAACATTTACTGAAGATGAATGAAATTATAACCTTACACTGTTTTTTTTCTAATTTTGCTGCCAGTCTCTGCAAAATGTTTCGTAAATTTAAGGAGTGAAAGCACACAGTTTCTTTAGATTTTATATAAATAACCACACCTATTCCCTAAATGTTAAACCTTTTTTTTTTATTATTTAAACAAACCATTTCCTCTGGGCTGCAGAAATTAGAATAGATTTTAATGGTACTTTTAGGGAACATCACTGGAGTGCGGCTCACAGAATTGGCACTTTCCGTTATGTTGTAGAGTGACAGAAAGCTGATTAAGACTGCGGGCTTAGGATGGATATTTATGTGGCATACAAAACCCTGGTAATTGAATTGCTGTCACAAAATGGAGGCCAGACATAATATCCAATGCAGAGGAATTCAGTTCGATATTATAACCGTTCCCTAAGAGAAAGTATCTTCTACAGATACAAATGACTTCAATTAGTGGGTAGGGCACTGGGCAGAACACAAATACATCACATATCAGTGAATCAGATATTATTAGACATCATTATTATTAATGATAGTGATATGAGGGGTTGAATTGAGAATGCTGTTCCAGTATGTATATGCATTTCTAATCCTAATCACTGCAGTAATTAACAGTCCACAGAGATGAATCATACACACCCAAGTAAAGTTCTCTACTCTCTATCGTCTCGTGTACTTTTATTTTATTCTTTGAGAGGACCCTTGTGTGGTGTTGATGGTGAAGAAACGAACAAAGAAGCTTTGATATACTTTTCTGATCACACTGTTTGAATTGCGTACACTGTGACACATCGCAGCAGGCACTCAGACTCTCCCATCATCCTCTGCCCGCACACACACACACACACACACACTACATCCCTCTGTTCCTCTCTGTTATCTCTCACGCACTCTCTCTTAACCACACACAAATGAACGACACAGATACATACTCTCACTCTCACGCTCTTGACAGAACACAATGGTTAGTTTGTCTTATCACTGAATATTCTATTGTCGCTATTTTCCCTTTCCATATAGATTTTCACCAGACATGCAGCAATGTCCTGAACTGCATAAAAGCCCTTATTTTATTCCAGGCTTTCACATAAACAACAACATTAGGCCCATAGAGAGCAACATTATACATGACATATGTCTTTTCTCTTTACTTTCCATCATACATTTCACTGAACTTCACACTGGCTTAAAGCTGCAGTAGTTGATATTTAATATTTCTTACTTTTAAAATTAACATGACAAATATGTAAAACATGATAGAAAAGAATTGTTCAAACCATGGCCTCTGACACAAGTGTATTATTTGGCTGGGAAACCACATTTGGAAAACTGCATTACAGCCTGAAGTGCTTGTTTTGTGTTTACATTGGCAGTTATTTTATAGACCCTCCCCAACACCTATTCTCTCCACCCCGTCTCAGTCTGTTCAAAGAGGAAAAATATGGCTGAAATTAGCAAGTCCCCAGCACAGCTAGATAATTCTCCTGTAAACTAAACAACAACAAAAAAAACAAGAAATACAGTAAAACCTGAACAAACACTAGCAGTGCTTTTGCAAGATGTCATTTATTGTTGGTGAAAGGGATAAAGTAGGACACAGAATTAGTGCCATTGCTAGAGGACATGCATGTAAACACAATTGTTTGAATGGCCTACTTTGTTTTACTAAATCAAGTATATCTCTTTTTTAATTAGAAAGAAATAAAAGGACAAATACTCTTGATCATTCTCATGAATCTCAGAAATGAAAGAAAGGTACTCTTGACCATTCTCATAAAATTTTGCATGTTTATAGTGCTATTAAATGGCATTTAAGCAGCTGAATGGCCTATCATGTATCTTAAATGAATAACAATACTAACACACTAATGCAGGAGTTTAAAGACTTCATTCCAAAGACACATTTTCCTACGGCAATTTGTATGTGTATATAAAGTCATAACCTGGCTTTTAAGCACATGTATGGTCTTTATTATGTAGCTTGAAATGCTAATGAAGCAGAACGTAAAACTCATGAAAACCCAGAAGACGTGATTACAAAGAAAAAGGACAGTGAAGGCACTTATGTACTTAAGTAGCCAGTTGATCTACATGGCTGTGGACTGTGGGAGGAAACCAGAGCACCCAGAGGAAACCCAAACAGGCACGAAGAGAACCTGCAAACTCCGCACAGAAAGGCCCCAATCAGCCATGCCACCCATTTCGGGTCAAATTTTTATGAATTTCACATTTACTGCAATATTCTTCCTTGTCTTGAACCATTAGAAAAAAGTCTTAGCATATCTTATACACCATTACAATCCTCCATGAGCCAAGCCAAGCAGCTATCACGATATCAAGAAAAAATTTCTGATCTGTTGTTTTGCCATCGCATTACTGTAGATCCTGAAGTTGCTTTCTTGGGTCACGTCCTCTCACTGACAGCAGTAAAAGTGGAAAAATCTCTTCAGCAACAAGACTACATCTATATTTACCTATATACTGTACATGCACATTTCAAGGAAAATATGACCACTTGGGTATAGATCAGTACAAGGCTGCAAGCGAAAAAATTGCGAAAAAAAAGCGGAATCTTTTATCTTATTTCAAGCATATAGTTTCATTTGTCTGTCAATATGCAGCATATTTCCATCTACAGTGATCTAAACGTTATTAGGTTTAGAACTGAAAGCTTTGAACAGAGGATCTAAATGTCTGCGCCGTTTGCTGTAGTTGTACAGAATGTTGCTGGATGTGAACAGAAAGAGCTATTCATGAATTTTGAAAGAAGTGCATTTTCAAAGCAACGCAAAAGTACACACTGTTTAGTTCACATAGTCTACGGATTTAGTGAATGTGTTAAATGTTTTGAAAAAGTGGACATGCTATTGAGACAAGTGTGAAAACAACTGCAAAAACTGTCATTTTGAACTGTAATATAAATGTAGAATTATAAGCAGAAATTCACACATTTACAGACATGTCTACATCTGAGATTTAGCATGTTGCCAGTAAGTGACATTAACCATCTGGACCACACACGCACTGAACGGGAACACACTCTAAAACAGTGTGTAATGAGTGTCTCCTACACACAGTTGACATCCAACATAAAATATGCATACTCAAAACAAAAAGAGCTAAACAAAACGGCTTGAATAATGCACCATGCAGAAGATAAGAATGTACACATGGGTTAGGCAAGAACTTAGTGTTCCTCTGTTCTGCAGGGTGAATGACCGTGTGTGTGTGTGTGTGTGTGTGTGTGTGTGTGTGTGTGTGCATGAGGCACTTTGGAGACTCACAAGTAATAATCTTTTTACTTCCTTTTAATTAGGAAGTTCAAAGAGAACTGATACACCATATGGTCAAAAATATGTGAACCCCTGACCATCACATCCATAAGTGCCTTCACCAAACTGTTGCGACAAAACCTGAATCACACAATTGTCTAGAATGTCTTTGTACGTTGTAGTATTACAGTTTTCCTTCACTGGAACTAAGAGGCCGAAACCCCTTCCAGCATGGCAAATCCCCTGTGCACAAACAGAGGTCCATGAACACATGGTTTGCCAAGGATGGAGTGGAAGAACTTGAGTGATCCTGCACAGAGCCCTGACCTCAACTTCACTGAACATCTTTGGGATGAACTGGAACGCTGAGTGTACCCCACGCCTCCTCGCCTGACAGAGAGAGAGTCGAGCGCTTTGTTTTGCCGTATAAGCTGAGCTGGAATAAATAATAGCGCCAAGATACACAGAGATAAAGGGTATCTTTACACTTTGGAAAAACCAAGCTGGGTTTTTAAAGATGGAGTGACAGCTGGGAGATTTGTGTAAAGGGCAATTCTGCGAGCAACAAGCCCCACCACCAAGTTGCTCTGGAAATGCTAAAAACACATTTAACAATACACAATACACATTATTGGTGGTTTAATGCAGTGTTTGCATTATTTATACCTTAGGCTTCTTATAAGTCAAGTATACTTTCATTTATATAATGTAACAAACCTTATTAGCCATTATTTGATTTTTATCTAAAGCTTCATTTGCTTAAAACAAAGCAAAATAAAAATCTTTTCTAAACAGTGATTCTAAGTTTACAAATTGGAAACAAGCTCTCAGTTTGATTATTAGCATTATCTACATCAGTCTGTAGGTAAAATTCACTAACTGCATTTAAACATGAGCCTTACTGTCACCTCTTCACTCAACTGATCTCTGATTGGTGAAGAAATAAAAGATGATAAGTTTGATTTATTATGTCTTTTTCCTCAGACATGTTATTAGGTCAGTTTTGGCTGTTGTTTGGCTTGTTCTTCCATGAAGACGTACTTGCTCCTGTTGTAGTGTTCCATTACACAAAAAATTTATAAATATCTATCTCTGCATGTGGGGTTATGTAAGACCTATAAATTTTAATTATAATATAAATCTTCTTACATTCAAAATTATTTAGCACAAGTACATAGCAATACTTGGTTGCAGGAAGTTAAATTCAATTCAATTCAATTCAGTTCAATTCAATTTTATTTGTATAGCACTTTTAACAACAGACATTGTCACAAAGCAGCTTCACAAAAGTGAATAAATTCTGAATATAAACATATGAATCTATACATTTATCTATATATATCCCTGTGGCGACGGCGGCAAGGAAAAACCTCCTGAGATGGCAAAAGGAAGAAACCTTGAGATTCCATCCTCATTTGGGTCACACTGTATAGTGCAATTACAACTAATACACTTTAATACTAGGGTCAAGTTTAAAGTGCAAGACTAGTTGTATAAGCCTATGTACTGTGTTCAAAATGGAAAGACACTACAACCAGCACACTAACACATCTAAGTGTCTTGTCTTGGTAATGACATGGACTTGGCCATGTGTGGTGCTGCTGTCTTCTTGGTCTCGCCCACTGTTATGCTCAGTCTTAAAGGGTGAGTCATTGAGAAAGATTGTTGATATATGAACTCAACAGCCAATAATAATACAATGCCTTCAGTGCTCCTTCAGAAGCTCCACCCAACAAATTGTTGGACGCGCACTGTGACACCAATAACAATTGTCCTTGGCTGGAATACATCCCCTGTTACTGATTGGCTGGAATACGTCCCCTGTTACTGATTGGCTGGAATACATCCCCTGTTACTGATTGGCTGGAATACGTCCCCTGTTACTGATTGGCTGGAATACGTTCCCTGTTACTGATTGGCTGGAATTCGTCCCCTGTAACCGATTGGCTGGAATACATCCCCTGTTACTGATTGGCTGGAATACGACCCCTGTTACCGATTGCCTGGAATACGCCCCCTGTTACCGATTGGCTGGAATACGACCCCTGTTACCGATTGGCTGGAATACGTCCCGTCTAACCGATTGGCTGGAATACATCCCGTCTAACCGATTGGCTGGAATACGTCCCCTGTTACCGATTGGCTGGAATACGTCCCTTCTAACCGATTGGCTGGAATACGTCCCCTGTTACCGATTGGCTGGAATACGCGCCCTGTTACCGATTGGCTGGAATACGCCCCCTGTAACCGATTGGCTGGAATACGCCCCCTGTAACCGATTGGCTGGAATGCGCCCCGTGTAACCGATTGGCTGGAATGCGCCCCGTGTAACCGATTGGCTGGAATACGCCCCCTGTAACCGATTGGCTGGAATGCGCCTCCTGTAACCGATTGGCTGGAATACGCCCCCTGTAACCGATTGGCTGGAATACGCCCCCTGTAACCGATTGGCTGGAATACGTCCCCTGTAAATGATTGCCAGGGCTGTGTACAAGCACCAGATTTTTTTCAGCGCATACACTGAATGGACAGCTACCAGACCATGGTGAGATATATGCTGAATTTGACAAAAAGTGTATTGGATTAGAATCAATGACTGCACATTTAACTTGGACTCCACTTGCCATGGTCTTGGTCTTGACTCGGTCTTTGCTAAGGTAGTTTTGAACACAAGACAATTCCACACCATGTGAGTTCTTTATCCTCCTGAGTTCCAGCAGTTCAATTTTGGACATATATAAACTTTTTTACATCTCCCACATGCAAGCTATTGAACTAATTTCCATTAGTCTTTAAAGAGGACATTTAGGACTTTTAAATGATACCACGTATTTGGCAAAAGGGTCATTGCCTTCAAAACAATGGGGAAAGATCCGAAAAAAAAATTTGAGAGAGATATATGAGGATATAGATTAATTCCTATTTATGAATTTAAATCACAAGCGCAAACACACAGCTCATAATTCAGACACAGACACCGACGTTTTCATCCAGAAACCAGCAGCGCCCTCCTGATCTTAGCAGATTAAAGCTTATTACACAGGAAAACAATGTGACTGTTATATCAATATAAATTTTCCCCATGAGTCCTGCATGCTAAAATCAACTCCAAATGTTCATGTGAGAATGATTCATGAATCACTTATAACATAAAATACTCCTAAACCTATGTCAGATTAACTTCTTTATTAAAACCTCATCCTAATCCCTTATGTTATTTCTGTTACTGTCCATTCCTTCTGAGCTGAAAGCGAGACACTGAGCGGATTTCACGCTTAGAAATACAAGAAATAAATATCTTAATATTAAATAAAGTGTGAGTAACTCTCACAGATACTCGTACCGCACGAGAAATAAAACGATTAGCTTTTAATAAGCTTAATGCTTAGTTTTGACAGAACGAATTCTATTTCCACTTTCTCCTTTACTCCTCTACTTTATAGGTCAAGGTATTAACCATGATGTTTTTTGTTTCATACAGCATATTTATTTTTTCCTTCTTATTCCAAAGTATGCAGTATAACTCACTAAACAGTGCAGTGTTTAAATGGGTAATATAATCTCAGTCCACACTGTATCATTTTCCATGTCTAAAGCAGTGAAAGATTTCCTTTATTTTCTCCCTGGCACACAGAATAGGGATGATGGATATGGCACGAATGCAACAGAGATAATTCTGTTCATAAGCTTAATGATGTAATCGTGCCTTCAAAATGCGGTGAGAAAGGCAGCATGGGCAAGAACAGGCAAGATGAGAAGGAATAAAGGATTGATCTTAATCTGTGGAACAATGAGACGTGAAAATCAGTGCGCGCACACATACACACACGCACGCACACAAACACACTTACATGTACTTCTATCTTTGTGAGGACACTCATTGACATAATGTATTCCCCAGCTCCTTACCCTAACCATCACAACTAAATGCCTAACCCTTACCCTGCCCTAATCCTAATTCTAACCTGACCACTAAAACCAAGTCTTAACCCTCAAACAGACCTTTGAATAAGTGAGGACAAGCCAAAATGACTCACTCTGTATTTTATATGCATGCACATGGGAAAAAACATTGCAAAATAAGTATTTCAAAGACTGAGAAGAAACATAATGACACTTCATATGCAAGGAAAAGATGAATAAAGAAGGGTGGTTCTTTATATATAGAACATTCAGAAGTTATGAACAATTCTAACCACAGCAATACCATTCACCCAGTGTTGAAGTTTTTTTTTTTTTTTTTTTTTTTTTTTTACTAACAACCATTAGTCACGATGAAGTTCACTTTTTCAAAAGTCTTCATACCTCTCTGTATCTCTCTGAACAAATACATACAGCATGAGTTTATTTCATGACCCAAAATGCACTACAACTATCATCAAAACACAAACTCCTCTCAAAATAGTCTTTTCTCAACATTACTTCTCTTTAAAGTGACAATGAACACTTTGACAGAGAATACAACGACAAAAACACCCCCCCAACCTCCCAAAAAAAAAGAAAAAAGCTGGTGTCATTACAAACAATATTAGGTGAACTACTATATATGGCGTGTACTGATGACATAGTAAATATTTTTCTCTTTACTTACTAAAGAACACATAACCAGTTAAAAGTGCTAGAAAATTCTTATAGTACCAGAAAAAAAGTATCCTCTTTGTTGTGTGCTTAATTAATAGTAAATAATATATGAAAAGTGATGCCATTTCTGATTGGATCGTGAATCAGTGTGTCTGCATGAGGACGGTGAAATGCACTGATGTCACATGACGTCCTTTTCAGGTTCATGCCTTGCAGAAACCATCTAAAAAATGAATTCATGGGCTGATTCAGGATTCTAATTGATGCTACAGCCTATAAATAATGCTCAGGATAATATGTAAGGTGCATGTTACCATTCTTTAAATATATACTGTTGAAAAACAAGGAGGTGTTCACTTAAAGCTGCATTAGCGAAGATTTGAATGATTCTTGCTCATGCTCATTAAGCTCCAGCCCTATCATCTTTGATGGCCCATAGAGTGTCCATGAAATGATTGACAGGATCTGCATCCAAACACAAACACGCAGGCTGTTTTTTCTCAGCAACTTTTGCTAAGGCCATCACGTAATCCATTTTTCTTTTTGCTTTTTAACATGTTTTACACACTGTATCTTCCAGGATATTTGTACAAGTAAGAAATAAAAAATTGACTATTGCACACTGAATCACAGCACACTTGGTAAGTTAGTACATTTGTTTTAAAAAATGCATCCCTCACATATGGTAGGTCTACTTGGCATTATGTAACTTATGTGAAAAATCTTCTTGACAGCCAAAAATGATCTAATAGTACATAATTAGGGATAATTTGTCATTTCTTTGTACAGATAGCTAGACAGATGATTGAAGTAATCCCAAGGGATGTCAGTAGTATGCTGTGTAGCAGTGTGGAAATATCTAAAACTGGAGCAATACTCAATAAAATTAAATGTAATAGAGACAAGGCCTAGTGAAGTGCATGTAAAAAGCAAATAATTATATAAATATCTCCAAACTAGTGGAATTACAAAGATGTCCCATCCGACACCAACAAAAATACTCCTGTCCCGTCCCAATCCCAGAAGAATGATTCACTTCCCATCCTATTCTCATGTTATGATTTTTTTAAATTCATATCGGAACTGCATATTTAGATTCTAAAAACTATTATTATTATGATTCACATCCTGTCCTGTTTGTTTGGGACTCCCGTCCCTCAGGAATCCCACAGGAATCCCTTGATACACAGATTCCTGAAAAAATGTCAGCCTCTACTCCAGATGTGTTATTGAGATTTTCGTGAGTAATTTTGTCATAAACTACATTTACTTTTACTCGGTTCAGCTTTAGTTTCACCTTACACAAAGAAAACAGACAAAGAAAAAGAAAAAAAAGCTCTACGGAATCGTTCTAGTTTTCTGATGTGATACTGATGTGTGTATTATTAGATAAGAGTGTAAAGAGCTTGGAAGAACAAATCTGGATTCATAAACAGCTTTCATTTGCAACAAAGGAACTGTTATGCCAACTTCATGAACAATTACACCCTTCTTTATAGCTGTCTCTCACAATTAGACACCTGGAAAAAAACTCTTTCATTTACCAGGTATCAACTGAAAACACTGCACAACAATTTTTTTTGATAAGTCTTGCTTCCTGAAAAGTTTTTGCTGAGAGTGACAGGTACCTACTGGGTTGCACAAATATAGTTTTGGTTTTACTGCGTCATGTATTAACTCTGAGAAATAGACATTTATATGTTTACTGACAATAACGTATTTAGTCACGTTTATGTTTCTCATATGCTATTAAATTCAACAGAATTAAAAGTGTTTCGCTCCTGATTTTCTTTTGTATTCAATGTCTGGTGCATCACGTTGCCGTGTCCAACAGCAGTCAGCAAGCA
>JAQQZR010051027.1:0-18040 GCA_030068235.1 Notoglanidium macrostoma
GTGGAGGATCTTGGCTTTACCTGTGAGTGTTGCAGCTTCACATGTAGGGGGAAAGGTGAAATGAAATTTTGCATGAATATATTATGGTATTCCAGCAAATATTATAAAATAATGGAATACAGGTGAGAATTTGTACATCTTCGTAGAGTATCGTGGTTTTACCTGTGGCTGATACAGTTGGACATCTAGAGTTATCTAAAATATAAAAAAAAAACAATGATTAAAAAGTACTAATAAACACAGTTTACTCAACCCACTCTAACATAGAGAGCTTTGTCATGAGAATTATAGCCTCAAACATGTTGGGTGCTACACAGAGTTAAATATATCGATCAAATAATATGTTTTAACATTTATTACTATGGTGTCTTACTTTCCATTTGGTCATTTTTTTATTATTATAATAAAGTGGCATTATAAACTTAACTCTCAGACAGATATTCTTTAATATAACTGTGAAAGCTGACTAATGTACAGTATATTAATGAAGTATCCCACAGGAATGCTATTTTTTACATTACATACCATACATACTAGTCAGCTCACTGATTGGTTGGCAGAAGTGTCCATCATGTGGAAGAGCGTTGATGCAGCCACATGAGGCATTGGTGATGTCATCACAAGATCCATATACTGTGCACTTTTCACACGGCCACAAATACTGATCCTCACAGCGGCACTGATATTCAGTACCATTCAAACTGCACACTGTGGAACAGAAAATCATACCAGTATGTCATTTTGCTAAATATTTTAAGATAATTCCTCAGTTTTTTTATTCAGAAACAGAGACAACTGTAAACCAAGTAAAGTTATGCTTACAAGGAATTTGACTTGACGTTTGCTCCAAGATCAATACAAGACAATACAATATAAAATGTTAAACATTCAATACTGGTCCACATATAAGGAAGTGAAATTGTGAGGTAATAATAATGCAAAATGTGAATGTCATATATGTATGTTTTCTCAAAGTCTATACAAATTAAATTTAACCAAATTGATAGTGCATTAAATACTGAGATTCCTGAGTGGTTGTACAGTGTACTTTATGCAGCAAAATGAGAAATATACATAGTAATAAATACATAATAAATGAGCCATGACTTAGTTTTACAGTGTGTTTGAAGCAAAGAATTGTTTGTTTAAGTGAGGTAGAACATTAGGTAGAGAGATTCCTGAATGTGTGAGTGTACGGTACGTGACAACATGAGTAATATGCATATTACTAAGTACATTACTAAGTAAGCTATGGATTGCAATTTCACAGTGTAATTGAAGCAAAAGTGTTTTTAGTCTGGTTTTAGGCAAAATAATAGGTGGTTTGCAGATGTTTTTTGTTACAGTTAAAATGTTACTGAGCAGATGATGCGCTGGACAGACACTATGATAGCTATGTAAAGTTGCATCAGTAGTATTTGTGGCAGCTTGATGTTAATAAGCTTTCATAAAAAGAGCGTTCTTGATGAAGATGGTGTTGGCCTCCCATTTAAGGTTATGTGAGATTGTGATTCCAAGTAATTTGAATGATGCCGCTTGGGTTACCTCTGTTCCACATATGATGAATGAAAGTGGTTAACATGTTTTTCTTCTAATGTCCACAAACATCTAAACAGTTTTGACAGTGTTAAGCTCCAGGTTGTTACAGATGCATCAAGAAACTAACTGAGTTGTCTGTACACTGACTCGTCACCATGAGAGTCTGAGATCATCTTCATCCGCCTCACTTACTGTTTCTTGTCAGTTAGAACATCACATAGCTATGCAATCTCCATAGACAAGTATTGGCAATAGAATGGGTCATACTGAAGACTTTCATAGGATTCCAGCTTTGCCTCAAGAGAGTTTGTGAAATTTCTGCCCTCCTAGATCTGACCTGGTCAACTGTAAGTGATATCATTGTGAAATATAAGCATCTTGCATCACTCAGTACAGAGTTTCAAACTGCCTGTGAAAACAATATCTACAGCAGTACTGTCTCTGGAAGTACTGTGTGTCAGGATCTTCATACAGTGGTTTCCCTGGCTGAGCAGTTGCACACAAGCCCATGACCACTATACATAATGCCATTTGTCCATAGAGGCTTTAGACCACTACCTACTAAAAGGCATAGTGCCAACAGTAATGATTGGATAGGGAGGGATAATGGTCTGGAGCAGTTTTTCAGGGTTTGGGCTAGGCACCGTTCCAGTGAAGGGTAATGTTTATTCTACAGCATGCAAAGACATTTTAGACAATTGTACCAACTTTGTGACATCAGTTTTTGAGAAGACCCTTATCACCTTATCAGCATCACTGTGACATTGTGAGCAAAGCAAGGTCCATAAAGAAATGATTTGTTTAGTTTGTTGTGGATGAAGTCCGGTGGCCTCCACAGAACCCAGAACACAATCCCATCTTTGAGATAAAATGGAATATCAATTGTGAGCCAGGCCTTTTTCTCCAACATCATTGTCTGATCTTATTAATGCTCCCACAGACACACTCCAAAATCTTGTAGCCGCAAAGGACTGACAAAGACCATATTAATGTCCTTGGTTTTGGAATAGGTTTTTCAACAAGCTATAATAGGTGTGATGGTCAGGAGTCCACACTTTTGGGCAATACAGTGTATCATGGTGCATTTTGGGATGTAAAGAGTGAACTGTATATTCTTCCACTACTAGAAGATTAGAGTCACAGTGTTATTCTTACCTGTTGTAATGTCCACATCTGTGATTTCTGCTACATGAAAAAATGAAATGGGGAAACTGAGTATTCCTAGGAAGTTTCTCACTTCATCTGTCACTGTTGTGCTTGCAGCATTTATCTCAATTTCGACCAGAAAGTCAAAGACTGGTAGTTCTAAAAAGAATAAAAAAGAAAAAGAAAATGTGCATGTGAATACAATAAATTATATTTTAGGTCATTTTAAAAATATATTTATAGATCTCTTCTTACCACTTTTTGGCACACACATTTGTCCATCACTGGGAATAGCACTGATACAGGTACATGTCCCTTCATTTAGGTTACCACAGGCATCATAGATAATACAGTTATTGTATGACCAAACATACTGATCCTCACATGTGCACTGGTATTTAGATTCATTTGGCTGGCACACTGAAAAAAGTAAGTAAGCAAGTAAATAAATAAATAAATGAATGAATGAATGAATAAATAAAGATTAGATCATGACTGAGCTTGATTATGTGACAATATGACACATACACATCTCTGTCAGTAGGGGTCTCCCTTCCCTGACTTCTAATCTAGTACTTCCTGAAAATAGAGGATATAAGGCCAACACAGGCATGACTTTGCAAAGTCTAGCCAGCCTGTGCATCCATGAGCTACGTACTCTATGATTGTTAATGCAGTGTTTTTACCCTTGCCTTGCCTTTTGACTCCTCTTTGGATTTGCCTGTTGTCATGATATATCATGCTTTTCTGCATTTGTCTATTGCTATCTCTAGGACCAAGTTGCAAAAAAAAAAGTTTTACAAGGACAAATTATATATATAAAAAAAATAAATAACATGGGCATATCTAGCTAATTATTTATACGAGACATGGGGCTTAGACACATAATGAGGATTCATATGCAAGAAGTTCAATGTAGGAATTGAGGTCAGATAAATAGGCCTCGGCATACACAAAAAATATTCTGAATAATATAATCTAATATAGAATTCAAAAACTTTTGGTCGCAGAAACAGGCAGGGTCAAGGCCCAGGAATTGATGTGGCAATACAAGGAGGAATCAAAGAAATCAGAAACAGGTCTAGGCAAGATATGGTATACCGGTCTGGTATAAGGTAAACACAGTATACTGGTCACAATACAAACAGCTTAGAACAGCAAACAGTAAGGCTTCACATTGATAATAGAGTCCCTTGTGACAGGAAATGACCAGGGTAAATGAGGAACTTAATTCAAGGGAGGGTACCCACTGGTGACTTGGTGGGGAATGTTCTATGTATGGTGTTACAGTTCTCCCACAATAGCAGTAAAAACTCTGTTTCAGTGCTTCACTGGAGCAGTAATTAACTTCACATAACTGAGGGTGTAGAGAGAGAGGGGTAGAGTTTGCACTAGGCTAACAATGTCCCCTTCTAATCTCTACCATTAAAGTATGCAGAATGAATGTATTTTTTTTGTTCATTGTTTGTCTTGCACTTTCTGTTATGTATTAAATCCATCCAGTGTGTAGCTCATGTCCAAGCTGCATTTTCCCAGGTATCAGGCCAGTTGTGGTTTGAGGGGTTTATGCTATAGTTGAATGAAAATCTCACTTTAGATCTTAAAGTACCTTTAGAAACTTTACATTATGTGTTTAAAGGTTGAGCGGTTCTGCCAGACTGTTGATGAAGACATGATATGGTGGCCAGGTACTATTCTATTTTCATTTAGGAACAGCTTTAATGTTTAACAAATCACACACTAAGAATTCTTCCTATCAATCCAGCAAAGAGTATCATATTTTTTCATGTTTTCAGTCATTGGAAAGAAATAGAATAAAAGCATCATCTTAAAAACAGTTTACACCATATAAATACCACAGATGAACATTTCAGATTATCATTTTTGAGATTTTAATTAGAAATTCCTCACACTGCCAGACTTTTTTTGTCAGTTTTCTGTGGTCCGAATGGCACTACATCAGACATCAGTAAATGTCACATTATCTAATAGCCAAATAAATTTTTTTTACAATGTGTGATTTTTGCCTTTGACAGCAACGGAAATTAGGCAGAAAGTCATATAGTGTAAACCCGCCTTTAATACCATAAGATCATAAGATGTCCTGATTATTAATAGCATAAGTATTCTCCTCTCAGGGCTAATGATCAGGTGAGATCTTCCTAACACTTTTATAGTCATATTTCTATCATATGAGCAATGTCCATAGTGTGGTGGCAAACAAATAACATAGAATTAAATACATTTATAATGTATTATAAAATGTAAATAAATGTTATTTAAACAGAAACAAATAAACTATAGTTAAAAA
Organism: Notoglanidium macrostoma; assembly: GCA_030068235.1. Lineage (NCBI taxonomy): Eukaryota > Metazoa > Chordata > Actinopteri > Siluriformes > Auchenoglanididae > Notoglanidium > Notoglanidium macrostoma. The sequence continues at coordinate 4,997 of JAQQZR010051027.1, forward strand.
TAGAGCTTACCTGTTGTAATGTCCAATCCATCAATTACTGTTGTGTTGTCTATTTGTAAAGGATTGATGGACTTCAGTGATGATTTGATTTGGTCAAACAAAATCAGTTGTGACACATTTACTTCTATGATTACAATGTATTCTAGTATGTCTGTGTTCACTGGAAACAATAATATGATTTTGGTTATTAGGGGTGACAGATATATTGTAAAAGTTTAATTTAAAACTATATAGCAGGACTTTTAATTATTATATATATATAATATTTTTATTTACCATTTTGTTCTTCCCTTAAGTGATTCATTTGTCCATCTGTGTAGCTAAACTGATTTTGGGGGAAAAAGGTACTATTTAGGTAAAGGTGCATAATAAATGTTAGTGTAGCTTGAAGTGTGATCATGTTTATCACAGTTAATCACATAAGAATCACAGGCTGGATGAATGGACGGATATATAGATAGATGTACTTTATTGATCCACTGTGAAGGAAATTTGGGTGCTACAGCAGCAGAATCATTGATACAATGGAAAGATGTGATGTACAAATAAGAAATAGAGTTAGGTATTTGATACATTAACAGATTACAGCACATAATTGTCACGGCGTTCACGCCGTTGAGACATAGTGAGACACAAGTGCAGGATCAGTCGAAGGAGGTAAAAGCTGTATAGTGCTTATTTAAACACACAATAGGCAGAGGTACAAACACGGCCTGCAAAAGAGTAATCCAATAACATAAACTGGTCAGTTGATTGCCAAACAGAGTCAAACAGGTAATCCAAAAATCTGTAATCCAAACAGAAAGCAGAGTCCAATACACATGTAATCAAACGCGGGTGAATTAAGGCTCGGCAATACCACATGGGGCTAGACTAATGCTTTGCCAAGTAAGTGCGCATATGGAAGTACTTTTAAACACGGCTAATCAGTCCGTGAATAAGATGCACCTGTCTCCTCTGATTTGCCTAATGGCTGGGAGCAGGTGCTCATGGGAACTGTAGTCCATGTGGTCTCTGTCTATGCGCAGAAGTGCATGCTTCCGCTTTGAGAGCGGCGGAGATGAGGGAGGCATCAAAGCTTTGAGGAACGCTGTGCGAGGAGAGGATTATGACTATAATATTGCTGTTAAATCCTGCAATTTATCATTATTTCAAGACTGTATTCTAACATAATAATTAAGTTAAAGAAGAGTAGGGAATTTTGCAGGTGCGATGTCAGTGCCAGATTTGGCTATGAACTCTGTTTACCACTATCCACCACAGTATTAAAACATGGTTGATCTGACTCTATTTCCCAAAACCCATAGCCAGTAAAGTATTTGACCCAACCCTGTCTTTGACAATGATTCTGCCTTTCACTTCGAATTTGTTAACATGTTGCAATAAAGTCAACCTGCACTTGTAACTGTATCTGCAGTCTCATAGAAGACTTCATTGTAACATGGATGGAGCAGGCATGCGTGGCTGGAAAAAGTTTATGCACAATGTTAGGGCTTTTCACTTCAATGCTCCCTATACTTCTTAAATTGCATATTTCATCAACCTCCAAACAGATAAAGCACGCAATAGAGTGCTTTCTTCCAAAGAGACTGAACATTCTCCAGAGGGCAAATAAACCAGAAAACAGCTCTTCTCAGTTTCCCAAGTCAAACGTAGCAATGCAGAGTTCATTGTGGAATTCAGAACATTTGCAGCAGGGAGCAGATGGAATAAATCAGTGCATAAATCAGCCTATCACCTATGTTTCAATCCTGATATAATCACCAACCTAGCATGCTATGACCACCAAGTTTCCTTGGACTTTTTCCCTTATTTATACATGTGTCTGTATCAACTATTGCAGAATCAGAGAGGAAAGCTCACAGAGATGTTAGCGTGGATATACAACTCATTAGCCAATCTGAACTTATGCAAAAAGGCCATGTCAGACTCTCCACTATGGAAAGCAAAAAGCACAGATGATAGATGTCCTGCTTCTACTGTGGGGGCCCCATGAACCATACCGGTCAGTGCCATTCATTCCCTAGTAAGAACCCATCACAGCACCCCAATGAACTAGTTAACTTATCTCCTCAGTGAGCTATGATATGTCCATCTCTATACTTATCTAACCAGACCTTGTCCATACCAGTGTTGATAAGAAAACCAGAGGCTTCTGCTTATCCAATCCAATCCAACTTTATTTATATAGCACATTTAAAAACAACCGAGTTGCCGCTAAAGTGATGTACATTAAAAAATTATAAACACACATACTAACCCTAACCCTAGCCCTAAAAAGACGTACAACTCACATTGAGGTAAAAGATAAGGAAAACAAATATATTTTAACACGAGATTTAAAAAAAGGAAGAGAAGGAGCCAGCCTAACATCTAAAGGCAACTTATTCCAAAGCTTGGGAGCCATGATTGAAAAAGCTCTATCCCCTCTGAGCTTCAGCCTAGTTTTCGGAACCACCAAGGTCAGGTGATCAGCAGACCTTAGCGACCGAGAAGGAACATAAAGCTGAAGCAAATCAGAGAGGTAAGGTGGCGCAAAGCCATTCAGACATTTATATGTCAATTGGAGAATTTTTAAATCTATTCTGTAGTGCACTGGAAGCCAACGAAGACCTGATAAAATTGGTGAAATGTGTTCATGCCTGTATGTCCCAGTTAACAGGCGGGCAGCAGCATTCTGTACCAGCTGAAGGCGGGAAAGGGGCAGCCTGACTAACCCCAACATAAAGGGCATTACAGTAGTCCAGATGCGTTGTAATAAAAGCATGAATCACCTTCATGGCTTTAACTTAGCGATCTGTCTTAAGTGAAAAATCTCTTCTGTACAACGGCACTAACTTGTGTGTCAAATTTAAAGTCACAGTCCATAATCACTCCCAAGTTTTTAACAGTGCCCTTTATATAATGCTCCAGATAACCGAGGTTAAAAAGAGAAGGATCAGAGATACCACTGGGACCAAACAAAATAACCTCGGTTTTCTTTTCATTAAAACTCAAAAAATTTTACGACATCCACGCTTTGATGTCATTGAGGCATTCTAATAGTGGTTGAATGGAATAAGGACTATTACGCTTTAAAGGAATATAAATCTGTCAGTCATCAGCATAGCAGAGAAAGGAGATCGCATGTTTCCTCAAAACAGAGCCCAGAGGAATCAAATACAGAGAGAACAGCAGGGGCCCTAAAATTGAACCTTGTGGCATGCCATAATAAAGAGGCACTGAAGAAGACATAAAGTCACGTATACCAACACAAAAACTTCTATCTGCCATGTAACCAGTCTAATGCTGCACCTTTGATACCCACCCAATGCTCTAGATGCAACATAAGGATACTGTGCTCAACAGTATCAAACGCAGCAGTCAAATCCAATAGCATGAGGGTAACAAAGTTACCAGAGTCATTAGCTAAAAGAATATCATTAAAAACCTCAAAAGTGCTGTTTCAGTACTATGTCGGGTTTTAAATCCAGACTGAAACACCTCAAGGATATCATTCCTGTCCAAAAAGGCATTTAATTGAATAGAAACTATTTTCTCCAAAATCTTTGAAAGAAAAGGGAGTTTAGAAATTGGCCTATAATTAGACATAACTGAGGGGTTAAGACTGGATTTTTTAATCAATGGCTCAACAACAGCATGTTTAAAAGCTGCAGGAACAACACTAGAGGTAAGGTTACTATTTACATTGTCCAAGATGGAGGATCCAACACTAGGGAGAACCCTTTTCAAAAGATATGGGGGTATACCATCCATCGGAAAACCTGAAGGTTTCATTTGACCAATAATGTCGTTTAAAAACGAAAGTGACACAGGTTCAGACAGAGTAAAAACGGCAGAACAGCAGACATTAATAGATGGATCATATGAAAAAGATGGGATAAGTGCTCTCATAGACTTGACTTTATCCCAAAAAAAGTGGAGAAATTTCTCACAGCTTGCAGGAGAGGCCTCCAAACTGGTAGCCTGATGAACATGAAAAATGGAATTAATTGTCTTAAATAAAACACGGGGATCATGACAGTTAGCGGAGACGATATCAGCGAAATATTTACTTTTCATTGACTTTACAGTACTCTGATAACACTGCCAGCAATCCCTCAAAATGTCAAAAGACACCTGCAGTTTATCCTTCTTCCCTCTGCGCTCTGCTATCCTAAACTCTCGTCTGACAGCACGAGTGACATCATTTAACAAGGGCTGAGGTGCAGGTTTTGGGCATCTGATTTTTAGGGGGGCCACCAGATCTAGGGTTTTTCTGCACACATCATAAAACTGCGATGTTAACTCATCAGTACTAAATCTTAAAGAGGACCCCAGATTGGCATCAATTTCATCATTAAAAACAGTGGGGAACTGAGCAGCAGTGGACGTGTTAAACATACGACAACACCTTGCAGGAGCGTGAGGTTTAAAATGACAAGGAAGTGAGATATCAAATAAAACAGGATTGTGATCAGAAAACACAGCATCAACGATCTCTAAATTTAAAACTGACAGACCACAAGATATAACCAAATCAAGTGTATGCCCATGTTGATATGTTGGACCAGCAACACACTGTACAAAATTAAAAGAGTGGATCAGAGTTAAGAAGTCTGTAACCAGCAGCTTATCAGGGCAACAAACATGAATTTTAAAATCCCCCACAATTAGGACACTAATCTAGCGTTTACAAGGGCCATCCTGGTGAGAACCGGAGCTTGTGTAGTGGTAGTCCAAGAAACCCAGTTCAGAGGCCGCAGATTGAGGAAATTCACCCCACCCATTTGCCCCATCCCCTTCAGGTCCAAGTCCTGGACAGAGGACTCATCGATGGAGGGTCAATAATAGCAGTAATCATGCTGTGGATATTCCTTCTGACCCTAAGACTGTGTCAAAGAGCTCCTTGCAGGTGCCAATCCTCCTGGAAACTGAATATGTAAATATATGTAACTTAGATCTCATTCTTTTAATACATCACAAGTCAGAGTTGAGTAAATATGGACAAAGCACAATTCTCAGCTGTGAAGGAATGGCCTGTTCCAACCAAGGGAATAGAACTATAAGAATTATTTGGCTTTGCCTATTTCCAGTGGAAGTTTATCCTCCTTTTACACTCCTCCTAAAATCGGTCACAAAAATATTTTAAAATCCCAAAAAAACCTAAAACTCCCCTTACAACTATTCATAGTCGAGACAGACCTTACTACAGTGCAAGTACTAATGGCCAATTATAATCATAGGTATCAACAAATTCATCTCACCGTGCTCCTTATGTGTGCAAGTAAAGGTTCCACAAACTCTCCCTGCAGGTATACTCAGGCCTCTCTCACTCTCTGTCACTCACTCACTGTCATCCTCACACCCTTGTACCATCTACAGGCTAACAGCCAAGTGAAACAAGCTAATTGGCCAATTTCAGCAAAACATTTTGCACTGACAATCAGGAGGACCGGTCACAATCTCTCCCATTAGTAGAATGATCAACATGGTGTCTAAATTTGATACTTATTCAATGCCTTGTATTGAAAAATTACCTAATCAGTTAGGTGCAGCTTGTTTTTATTCGACACTGGATTGTATTGGGAATGTTAACAAGTTCTATTGACTGCAATGTCCTGGGAGAAAATGGAATTTACCAATCCATCTTTTTGTGGTTATCCAGAGTCCTGGCCACATCTCAATACTATTGTCAAGCCTTTTGCATTCCCATAGTTATTTTGTCGGTTTTGACTGTGTTTAGCTCATCTAGTTTCCATATTTCTGTTTTGCCTTTGATACTATGTCTGCTAATCACCTGAATCCTGTTTATGTATTGGACTGTAAGTTTGCCTGCCAACTTTGTACCTTTGCCTGTGTGTTAATAAATACATTTTGCATTTACTGCCACCTCCTACCTTCAGTGCATAGTGTATTACCATAGTCTGATGAATCCTAAACCTGGCTCACATTACCAGCACGCTGTTGAGCAAGGTACCTCACCACCACAAGGCTATTCAAAAGAAGAGGAAAAGGCAGCCGGCACCCCAGAGTTTCTTGACAGGCTGAGAAGATGGCCTGCACTTCAGAGCCCTCTCCAGTGGCCAAGAAGGAGGCAACCACTCCAGAGTCCTCTCCAGTGGTCAAGTAGCAGGCAACCACTGCAGAGCCACTTATAGTGGTCAAGAAGGAGTCAAATCCTCCCAAACCCCCTCCAGTGGTCAAGAAGGAGACAACCACTCCAGAGCCCCCTCCAGTGGCTGAAAGGATAGCCAGTGCTCATGAGACCCATCCAGAGGCAAAATTAGAGACCTTTCCTCTGGAGTGCACTCCTAGTTTCAAGGATGATGTTGTCAACCCTCCACCAGGCTTTGAAGATGATTTTGTCACCATGTCCAAGTCTATGTCCGTGTCTGAGTCCATGTTCATGACTAAAGCCAATGCATGAATGAGTCCACGTCCACACCTGAGTCAGAGTCCAAGTCCACACCTGGGTCCAAGTTCATGTTATTACCTCTATTTAAGTCCAAGTCCATGCTTGAGATCATGTCTATGTCTGAACCCAAGTTTGAGCCTATACCTGAGCTGACAATCCAGACTGAACAAATCTCCATCCAGTTCAAGTCAAAGAGCCTATTCCTGCTCCACCACAGTCACAGAGCCAGAGCCTGCTCCAGCAACAGTTACAGAACCACAGAGACATTTCCAGTTTCACAGCCTGTTCTGGTCTCACAACCTGCTCCAGTTCCAGCCTCCACAGTCTCTGAGCCAGCTCCAGCCTCAACAGTCCCAGAGTTTGATCCAGTCACAAAGCCTGTTCCAGCAATAGAGCATGTTCCAGCCTCAGTCTCACAACCTGTTCCAGCCTCGGCCTCATGGCGTATTCCATTTGCAGCCTCCAAGGTCTCTAAGTTGGTTCCATTCACTAAGCCAGTTCCAGTCACAGTCACCGATCCCGTTCCAGTTCCAGTGTCAACAGTTGCAGAACCGGTTAAAGCCTCAATGTCCATTCAGGGTTCAAAGCCCACTCCAGGCAAGGAGCCTGTTCCAGTTTTTTTACCAGTTCTAGTTTCCATGTCTGCTTTGGCTACAGTCGAAGCCACACAACCTGCTACAGTTCAAGTCGCACAACCTGCTACATTTCAAGCCTGCACACAGGCTTCAGTTCAAGAACATGGACATGTTCACAGAACATGTTCCTGTTCCAGATGATCCTGTTCCATGTTCCTGTGCCAAACATTACCCATGACATCCACAAATGCATTACTGCCTGCTCCATATGTCTCCAAACTGAGGTTCCAGATATGTTTCCTTCCTTTAATCCAAGGTCTATGCCTGTGCCCATGCCTGTGCCCAAATCTGAGTCTATGCACAAGTCAGTGCATTTGTTCCAGCATAAATCCTTGCCTGGGTTCCTGCCTGAGTTCCTCCCTTAACCCAAGTTCATGCTCTTATTCATGTCCTCATCTAGGCTAAAGGTTGGTGTGGAGTGGCTAGAGCTGTGCCCGAGCCTGCAGGTCCAGGTCAGTTTTGACTGTGTTTAGCTTATCTGGTTTCTGTATATCTGTTTTGATACTATGTCTGCTGATTGCCTGAACCCTGTTTATGTTTTGGACTGTGAGTCAGACTGTGCCTGCCAAATTTGTACCTTTGCCTCTGTGTTAATAAACAAATTTAGCTTTTACATACTGTACATAATAAGCACATTTTGCCATCTCCTACCTGCACATGTGTCCAGTCATTACCTGCAAACCTGAAAATTTCTTTACATTTACAAACTTCAGAATTTTTTCATAAGCTCATATGTTGTCATTTATGTTGATAAACGTTCATCATATTGCTTAAATTAAATGCACATTTTACCTGACAGACTCTTATACAGTATACAGTATCTTATACAGACACTATACAGTAGTGTCATGTTCACATGGAATGATGAAAAGGGCCAGTACAAATTTAGCAAAACTGCATGATGACCTATGACCTCTACCCATCACTTGTGGGCATTACAGGCAGAGGATTTTATTTTATTTATTTATTTATTTATTTGTTGTCTGTTGCGGGCAGTTAAATTACAATGCGTTGAGATTTCAAAGCAATGTTAATATTATTTTCACCAGTTAAAATCCTGAGAGCCAGATTGTTTCTCAAACAGTTAAAAGCAAAGATTAAAATATCACCAGAGCTATGTTTGTTTTAAACGTTACCTCTACAATCATGTCTGAAATTTCAGGAAGTACTTGTGAGTTCAACACATGTACATGAAAGAGTAGGATGGCAACAAATCCCAGGAAATATTCTGATGTTTTCCCTGTAAAATAAAGTTGAGAACTTCACACAAATATAGCATGTTGCTGTAATTTCAGACATTGGATGTTTATTTAGTAACAGCTGATAGCAAATGCACAGGCCTGATATTCAGTCACAAATTCATCCTTCTTCCATCTTTTGTTGATCTTGCACATAACTCTACCGCTACTGCATAAACTCAACTGATTCAAGGAATTAAATTGAACAATAGCCTAAAGTTCTTGGTGCTCATGCAGCTAGTCTTTCATTAAATCCTTTTAAGTCATTGTTTATTCAACCACAAAAGAGAATCTACAACGAAGTGTTGCTGTCAACAAACATTAGGTGTTTAAGTTCCTTTAAGAATTATAGAGTCGTGTTACAGGATTGCATGGAAGGGGGATTGCATGGAGGACCACCAGAAGGTCACCAGTTGGTCTGTGACAGGCCCTGCATGTGGTACCAAAGCAAGGCCCTTAACCTTCACTGCTCACATGTATAAAGATGTATATAAGTTGCTCTGGATAAGGGCGTCTGCCAAATGACATGAATGTAAATGTAAATGAATCAACACAGTAATTGCAGGCATAAGAGCAGAGGTCACGAATAACATGGTTCAGAGTATTAAGGCCCAACCTTCTACATCCAGCATGTGGCCTAAAACACAACTGAACAAGATATTTGAATGATATAGAATGTACTAAAGAAGAAGCCAACTGGCAGAGGATACCTGCACAGAGAGGCAAACACTAACTGAGGGAAACATCAGCGTAATCTGAATTTCTATATATATTCAGCCTCTGATACATCTTGGTTTATATATCCTCATCATTATCACAGAATGCATGTTAAATATATCCATTTAATATATCAACACACCTCAAAGTCCATATCAAGTTAGAATTTTCTTTTCACCTCCAGAAGTCTCTGTGTGTTAGTATTAAGTTATATTTACCCCATTTACATTGACATTTACCCCAAGGGATTATTCAATAACTCGAGTGAAACTAAAAGGAAAATGCATTTATTTAAAGCAGGAAAAAACGTGAGCCTAGTTTGCAATGTATCTGTCACAACAGGTACAGTACATAATGGCAATATCAAAAGAGATTTGTTGTGCTACTAAGGCTGTAGAAGGGGACGCAATCTGATATTGCTGGTTACTGAATATCAACTGAACCTCTTGCAGGAAACAATGGAGTACAAATGCTGTAGTGCTCTCAATCACCATCATCAAAATGCAGACAGGTGATATGTTAAAAGAAAAAAAACATCATAAAGTGTCTTAGTGAAGTATTCAGTCTCCTTGAGCTTTAATATACATTAACATAGTTTTTTTTTTAAATACGATGGTAGAGGTGCAGTACTGGGTTTTTTTTCTTTCTGAATTATGGTGGTTGTGAGGTTTTTTAACACAAAAATGAGTCATTACATCTTTCATCATGTAGTCCTTCATCACCAGTCCTTCTATTCTACGATGCTTAATGATGAAGCATAACACCTTGTTGTATTTAACTGTCCAACTGTAAATTTGCATAGAAGAATGAATGTAAGACTTACAAAAGAGCATTAAGTCCTGAATTTTTTTTAAATAGTTTACATTAAGCAGCAGCTATTTATTCTGATATGCCTGATCAGATTAACTAAGGTATTTGTTTTAAAATTTTAATAAAAAAGAAATGTGTAATGTAATCCTTTTGCTTCCCATAGGCTTGGTATTATATCCCAAAAAGTCCAACATGTTTTCTTCTACACAAACAAGCACATTTAAATATTAATGATGCTTTTGTAGAAAAAGTATTCTTCTAAATTATTAGTTTTGTTGCATTCCTAAAAAAAAAATAACTTACCTTTATTAGCCATTATGCTCAGGCAGATTTTGAATTTCAGCTGGTATCACTTCAGTGTGTCTGCATATAAAATAGAGTTATTGGGCACATTAAGAAGCTTAATAGTAATAATAATAGGCTTAATAGTAAAGATAATACTCGTTCACCTTTTTTATGCCAGTTGTCATCTGTCATACAAGTCCCTATATAAGTTGTTACATAATGAGGTATTAGAACAAATGCACTAATACAGTATAAACCTGTGATTTGCCTTGTAGCCAGAAGAACTGTTAGATCAACAGCTTCTGGTCAATCAAATCAAGAACAGAACAGGATCGTGGTAAATTTATTATAATTAATATTATTTTTCTACAAGATTTCAATCAGAGATTATTACTAATACACATTTCCACATGCACAATTTAAAGCATAAATTATTTGGCCTGTCATTAATGAGAACTTTTCAATGATAGTTATTCAATTACTAATTTATGAATTCACAGAAAGTGAAAGCATTTCATTTATGTATAGATTAAATATCATTAAAGGAAACATGCTTAGTAAATGTATATTTTACCTGTTAGTGATTTGTGAATTAGGTTGTCAGTCACTATTGGCATGAATGATATGAGGTCTGTCAATTGTTATTTCTCATGAATCCACTACACAACTGTGGCATTTTTATAAAGAATAAAGTTCCTGTCACTTGGAAATTGGTAAAAACCATTACATTTGTGAAAAAGCCCCATTTCTACAAAATGGAAATTTGTCCCATAAAAACCTACAAGGTGTGTAGGACTGTGATTATCTTATTAAAATACAAACTTCCTAGCATTTTTAAAATTCACTTTTATTTTGATCAATTTCTAAGTTTTCTGTCATTATTCCTCTATGATAACTACTCTTACAGGTCACTCATTATAATATTTTAAAGCTGTTGCCTTTTCTCAATTCACAACACAAGCCAAAGTACTTTAGTTATAAATATAAATTCAAATACAAATGCAATTGGGGACATCAAATTATTACTGAGCAAGAAACAATTACAAAAGCAAAAACTGTGCCCGCTCTAGGTATTGTTGATTAATCATTAAAGACAAACGCTAGTGCATGCTTTGTTCTACAAAAAAGGAGAATACAGAGAACACAATATTAACTATATCAAGAAATCTTTAGAAGAAGTTTTGAGGTCTTACCTTGGCTCCAGCCAGCACACATTTAACTCATTAAACATGAGCAGGTTTGCCAGAAACCTCTCAGCTTTTCAGGTTATTATTTCAGACACCTGACCATACAGATGCTTTAGAATTAAAGACTAATCCTACTATGTTTTTCTACTTGCCAGACCAGTTTCAGACTTCAGCCTTTTTCTCCATTCTCCTGCTTCCTGATTCCAAATTATAAGGATATTTAAGGAGAGGGAGGTTTTAGGGAATTTACATTATATGGCCAAAACTATGTGAACACCTGACTATCACACCCACATGTGGGCCTTCCCAAAACTGCTGCCACAGAGTTGTAAATACACAAATAATTACAATACATTTTCAGCACAATAACATAACAGTGCTTCACACAGATATTCTCAAATGTAGGAGATAAGTGTAACTACACTGGGGGACCATTATTCTGCAATTGGCTCGGGCATAATATATTAATAATGTTCATTAGTGCAATAAATAATATACAGTATTTAAACACATGGATTTCCAATGCTGGGATTCTTGTCTACAACTATACAGGCTGACACTTAGTATTATGACCTAAGTAGTGAGGTGCTGTCTGCTATTCAATCCTAACTCAGATAGAACCTTATAATATTGAGATCATGATAACTGTATAATAATGTTCAAACAGTGCAACAACATAACAGTTGTCCTTGAACTGTCTATATAATATGCTGTCATACTCAGGGAGTTTTGGTAGCTAAAAAATATCCAATAGTCATCTGTCAATATCGCTGTTGTCTTGTTGATCCCTGAACCATCACGGTGGATTTCACACCAGTGTGTTTTATTCTGAAATTTTTACTTCTGTAATGCTTAAATTTGCATAGACAGCGGTAGCAAACCCTTGTCTGTTGAATCCCTTTGTTCTCCACTGGTTCAAAAAATAAATAAATAACAGTAGATGTGATTTTAAAATGCAAACTTGTACACAAATTGACGTCTTTTTTCTGTTGATTCCTTTTATATCAGCTTTAAGTTCAATGTTTTTCACCTGGTTCACCTGTTTTGTTTTGATTTGTTTTTAAGTTGTTCACATGGAGAATCTGCCAAATAAGTCCCTGTGTATTCATTTTTGTAGAGATTTGGCATCATTAAAAAAATTAACATTTGCTTACCGTCATGTAATTTTTTCCTGTGTGATTTGTGAATTTGGTTGTCAGTCATTATTAACATCACTTATACTGCATTAGGTCTATCGGTAGTTATTTTGATAAATATTTTTAATATTATAGTTATAATAAATGTCATTATGGTTATCATTTAAATTATGCAAGATATAACTGATGTTTTTTTACACAATATTGTTACAGAATACAGGAAAGATTACACAGTATGAATTTACAAAGCTCTATATTCAGGCCAAAATACCTAAAAGTTAGCAAATTAGTAAATAAAAGTAAAAAATGCAATTTCTAATACATATTCAGTTAAGGAATATCAATAACAAGGTCTCACAAAAATTCATAAAGTAGTACTAATAGACCAGTCAGAATATCTGTAACACTTGTAGAAACTCTACTTGTACTTATTATACAGTCTCACAGATCATTGCATATAACATGAATCTGTGTTAATCCATTGTGCTTCCACAAAACCTTTGCTTTTGTCTCCAGCATAAGCGATTTGTATACATTTTACTATTTAGTATTGTATTTTATGTATGTTTTTGTTATATAAAGTGTTTTGCATTTTATCACTCTAGTTATGGTTTTGATCATGTTCCATTAAGGTAGGGT
>JAQQZR010051028.1:0-18038 GCA_030068235.1 Notoglanidium macrostoma
AACCCACTCTGGATCCCTCAGACCTCAGCAACTACCGACCAGTATCACTTCTCTCTTTTCTTTCTAAAATCCTTGAATGCACTGTCTACAATCTCATCTACGTATTGCAGGAAGGAGGAGCCTGGAGTGAGAACAAGTGAGGCTAGACTATCTCTCAGTTGCTGTTTGTATATTGTAGGGGACTCGCAGTACCCTTGGCAAAGACATGTGAAAGTGTAAGGCTTACCATCAAATTGAAAAGCGAACCAGTACTGGCTGTCCTCATGAACAGGGATGCTAAAGAATGCATTGGCTAGGTCAATCACTGAAAACCACTCACTGTTTGGGGGTATCTAACCAAAGATTGTGTATGGGTTAGGAACTTCAGATACTTGCTGTTTTACAGCCGCGTTTACAACTTGCAGATCTTGCACAAAAAGTCATTCATCAGGCTGTGGGGGTTTTCTGATCTTTTTTACAGGAAAAATAAGCATACACACTGGTGAGTCCAGGCAAGGGACAATTATTCCTGCCTTTAATAAAGACTCAAACACAGGCCTAATGCCTTCCAAGGCCTCAGGTTTAAGTGGATATTTTTTTTGTTCAGACCTAAAATCAGATTTGAGGATGATCACCACTGGTTCAGCACCTCGAATTAGTCCTACGTCATGTTTACCTTTAGCCCATACCTCCTCTGGAACGTCTTTCAATCTTGGATGTTGGAGTTGGACTGCACTCTCCTGTAAGACAAGGAAACAAAAATCCTTTCTGGAGACTTCTGTCTCTGGTCAGGCTTACGCTGCACACAACATGAATACACATGGTTAGAGTCTGTTTAAAGACACCTAGTTTTGCATTGACGTGAGGCTTTGTGTATACAACATCAAAGAACTCTCTTTGGCAACATCATAGGAAAAGGTCCCTCTCCAAAGGTCTTTTGGAATTGTCGGGACATTCTGATAATTTCCCCTGATATGCGAAGTAATTTTTTGACCAATACAACATTTTAAAAACCAGACATTCTCTTTTCGAGGTGTCTTTAAACCAAGCTTTCTCAAGCGACTCATCTAGCCCCCAGTGTACAGTACAGTGTAAATCCTCTTCCAACATGTATTCAGTTCCATGAGGTGAAGTTCTGTGGTGAGCTGTTTGAACTAAGTGTGATGTAATTTGCATTAGCTGATCGGGGCAAAGCTTCCATTCATACACATAGAGGGGAGACTCTGGGCTGTATTTAACACAATGAGGCTTGCCAAGGTTTACAATTAGGCCTTCACTCGATGAAGTAAGAGTCAAATGCAATTTACACATGAGATCTCTGCCCAACAAGTTAACTGGGCAGGAGGACGAGATTAGAAAGGAATGTGTTGATTGCATGCCAGTTTCCCTCGTACATGTGAGGTTTTCTGAAAATCTTTCTACTGTTGTATGCCCTGTTTCTACTGTTGTATACACCTATGGTGCACAGAGTCTTTGGTGTTAATGCTGGTGTCGTTTTTAATGCCCCCTGCTGTATAACTGAATGCGTTGCTCCAGAGACAACTAGAAATTGCAATCTTTCTTCATTAATTATTAGAGGTATACATGGAAGTTGTTGAAAAGGAGTTTGAGCATATTTAAGGAACAAGTGGAGTATGAGTGGGTTATCCTCTCTATCCCTACATTCACCGTTCATATCACAGTTACATTGTCTATCGGGCCATTGACTTGTGTGTTCCTGTCTAATGTTGTCTTGTGTTTTTTCATGTTGTTCGTGTATCTGCCTGTAATGAGCTACCTTCGAGGACTGGTATCTGTGTTGTGTGTTACCTTCATCTGTTCTCTGTGTCTCACCATCCCCTCCCTCTGCCCGTCAGTCGGCTTTGGCGTAAGATCTCTCATGAGGTTAGTTTCTGATGAAGTGTTGGTCGCTGCAGCAATTAAAACAGGTGTTGTCTCGCCCAGGCAATGCAAATCCTCTTCCTCTACCTTTTTCTCGCCCTCGTCCTCCTCTGACTCTTCCTCCCCCTGGGAACTTGTGCCTTGGAACATGTTTATTGTGGCAGCATTTAAATATGCAGATTTTTTCTCAGTTCTCTTTCTTTCTTTTTCTTTGAGAACCTTTTCTGCGTATATGGCGTGCTGCTTGAGCTTTGTTAAGTTTGCAGTCTCCCACAGGATGCATTGCTGCTTCACCATTTCTGCATTGTTGGTCATCAGCCTGTTCATGAAGCTGTTACTAAGATTTGCTTCCCAGGCTCCAGGTGCCACTTCTCCTGCCGCTAGAGCCACAGGCTTGTCAATGCCACAGTATCTCTCGTGAATTTCTATAAGCTTTGAGAGGTATACAGATACAGTTTCATCTTTTTGCTGCTTGCACATGCTTGTTTTTGTCATGTCCATATGAACTGGGAAAAATGCTGTTAGATTAGCATGAAAGTCATTTAGGTTATTAACATAAGCCTGGTCTGGATACAAGCCAGATGTTAAGTCTCCACCTTCCGCAACTGGCTGGCTTGCAACATGCTGAGCAGGATCACTTGCAGGTTGCTCTGTTCTTGGACGTCTCGGTGGGGCAGAGTTCAGGTTTCTGAAATGTCACACACTGAGAAACAAAGAAACTCTTTTATATGCCTCATATTGCCGATCACCAAAGGCCTTCCAATCCGCTAAAAACTTAGGTTTACTTTCCTCATTCTCTTTCTCTATTAACTTTGCTCTGAGTTGTTCTATCTGTCTCGTACTGAAACTCCCTTTATCAGGAAACCCACACTGCTCCACCCAAATATAAAATTGAGCTACACTGTCCATACCATAGTTAGTTTTCATGTATGAGATATCAGGACTGTTATAAGTACATCCTGTCCTCAACTTTGGATGAGTGGATTTTTTGGGTTTTACTCTGACCTTTACCCATGGTTTATTCAATATATAGCACACACATAGATTTATATACAACAAGGTTTCAGCTAATAAAGCCACCTACACACACACTCACTTGCTCTCTCTCATGCTAATAAAGCTGCCTGCGCACACACTCACTCGCTTTCTCTCATGCAGCAGAGTACAAGGCCACACACACACACACACACACACACACACACTCAACTAGCAGAGCACACAAATGGAGAAGTACTTGCACAGACAGAAAA
The DNA here is from genome assembly GCA_030068235.1 of Notoglanidium macrostoma. NCBI lineage: Eukaryota > Metazoa > Chordata > Actinopteri > Siluriformes > Auchenoglanididae > Notoglanidium > Notoglanidium macrostoma. The sequence continues at coordinate 3,111 of JAQQZR010051028.1, forward strand.
CTTAGCGATATCCAAATATTCTACACACAAAGGAGACTGTGTAAGGACGAGCAACTATTGTAAAGCTCATGTAAATATAGAAATTGTTCATGTACAAATTTTTTAAGGGGAATAGAACTTCATTCATGCACCAATATTCGCTCAGCTCAAACGCTGTGCGTACCGGTACGTCTTCCTCACACCGTTGTACACATCCGTATGCGGCCTTAATTCTCAGGCAAATTAAGAAACCCCCAATTCTCAGGCGAATCAGGAAACCTCTAATTCTCAGGCGAATTAGGAACCCTCTAATTCTCAGGTGAATTAGGAAACACCCTTCTACATGCTGTCACGAGTGGTGAAATGATCTACAGCACTTTGCAAGTTTAAACTTCGTAATTTTACTTTACTTGGTAATTTTACTTACTACTGTGATGTTTCTCTTCTGCAACCTGTTGGTTCTGTATGTCTCTCTTCTTCCCCCTTCTTTTCACTTATACCAATTGCAATTCTTAATGAACTATGCATTCATATAAGGTTTTCCCAAGTTCATATAGGAAAGGAATAACATGAAACTAGAAACTCACGCAGTTCTTAGACGTGGAAGAAGGACTGCATCGGTTTGCGGGCTGGTGAAAGAAATAGCCGCCCAAACTTCAACAGTGGAAGTAGAGGGATGAAACCTTGGCCATTCACAAGCGCCCTCCGGTCAATCCATCACCACCTTTACCGCATTATACCGTGCAGTCGCATCTGGGATGCCAAATTGTGGTGGGAATTAAACAGAGATCCACAAAACTGAATTAGTCCTTTAAGGATCTCCTTTAATCAGCAAACAGTGCACAATTATACATTCAAGACAACAGAAAAGGAAAAAAGGCCTTCTTCCACTCTTCTCCAGCCTGAATCCTGTAATTTGGATTGTAAGTGCTACGTAAGTCCAGCTTAGTGAATATGTTAGCTCATTGCAGCTGTTCTAATGCAGAAGTGAGAAGAGATAGTACATAGGGATATTTGACAGTGATTTGGTTCTTCCCTCTATAAACGATGCAGGGTCGAGTGCACCCCCCTTTCTTCTCAACGAAGAAAAACAGTGTTGATGCTGGCAATGTAGACGGTTTGATATAGCCTTGATGGAGGGCTTGGCTCCTCCATGGCCTTCTGCTCAGCACAAGAAAGAGGGTAGATATGGCTGTGAGGAGGTGTAGTACCAGGGAGAAGGTCTATGGTACAGTCACATGGGCGATGTGTGCAGGAGACTAGCCCTTATGAAATAAAAATATATGGCAACATATTGGAAAATATAATGTTATATGTTAAATAATACATTTCCATATATGGGCAACTAGTGCTTATATTTTCTAACATGCTGCAATATATGCATCAACTATGTATATATATATATACCCTGTGGCCAACGAATCCTTCCACAAGCTTAAACAACCTTTCTTCAACACCCATATATATATATATATATATATATGGTTTTCAGGTACTTTTTATTACCATTACACACAGATGGAAAATTATATTTTTTAATGTTTCAAAACAGAATTGAAGGATTTTTTTATTGATTACCTGTTAGCCTGTGGGTTACATAGTACAGTGGTAACAGCAATGCCTCTGCAACAAGTGCTCAAGGTTTGATTTCCGGTCAGGGCAAGACATAGCAGTGCCTTTGGGACAACAAGACTGTGGACTGGGGTTTGACTACTGGTCAAAGCAATATATGTGTTACATTATACATATATACTGTATATATACATATATATAAAAAATCAAATGATTATTAATTGTTCTGTACATACATATTGTCATATATCCCAATATATTTCATATATTCCATATATGAATTCATCCATCCATCCATCCTCTTCCGCTTATCTGAGATCGGGTCGCGGGGGCAGCAGCTTAAGCAGAGAAATCCAGACTTCCCTCTCCCCGGCCACTTCTTCTAGCTCTTCTGGGGGAATCCCGAGGCGTTCCCAAGCCAGCCGAGAGACATAGTCCCTCCAGTGTGTCCTGGGTCTTCCTCGGGGCCTCCTCCCGGTTAGACTTGCCCGGAACACCTCACCAGGAAGGCGTCCAGGAGGCATCCTAAGGAGATTCCCAAGCCACCTCATCTGACTCCTCTCGATGCGAGCAGTGGCTCTACTCTAAGCCCCTCCCAGGGAAAAGGGAAAGCCCCTCCCATCTTTAAGGGAAAGCCCAGACACCCTGCGGAGGAAACTCATTTCACCCACTTGTATTCACAATCTCGTTCTTACGGTCACTACTATTAGCTCTTGACCATAGGTGAGTTTAGGAACATAGATCAACTGGTAAATTGAGAGCTTTGCCTTACGGCTCAGCTCCTTTCTCAACACAACAGACCAATGCAGAGCCCGCATCACTGCAGATGCCACACCAATCCGCTTGTCAATCTCTAGCTCCTTTCCTCCCTCACTCGTGAACAAGACCCCGAGATACTTAAACTCCTCCACTTGGGGCAGGATCTCACCCCCAAACCTGAGAGAGAACTCCACCCTTTTCCGGCCAAGGACCATGGTCTCGTATTTGGAGGTGCTGAATCCCATACCAACCGTTTCACACTTGGCTGCGAACCGATCCAGAGAGAGTTGAAGATCACGGCCTGATGAAGCAAACAGGACAACATCATCTGCAAAAAGCAGTGACCCAATCCTGAGCCCACCAAACCGGACACCCTCAACTCCCTGGCTGCGCCTGGAAATTCTGTCCATAAAAGTTATGAACAGAAACGGTGACAAAGGGTTAGGGGGTCACTGGAAACGAGTTCGACTTACTGCCGGCAATGCGGACTAAGCTCTGACAATGATAGTACAGGAAGCGAACAGCCCTTATCAGGGGGTCCGGTACCCCATACTCTCGGAGTACCCCCCACAGGGTACCCCGAGGGACACGGTCGAATGTCTTTTCCAGGGCCACAAAACACATGTAGACTGGTTGGGAGAACTCCCATGCACCCTCCAGGACCCTGCTAAGGGTGTAGAGCTGGTCCACTGTTCCGCAACCAGGATGAAAACCAAACTGTTCTTCCTGAATATGAGATTCGACTATCTGACGGACCCTCCTCTCCAGGACCCCCTAATAGACTTTTCCAGGGAGGCTGAGGAGCATGATCCCTGTGTAGTTGGAAAACACCCTCCGGTCCCCCTTCTTAAAAAGGGGGACTACCACCCCGGTCTGCCAATCCAGAGGCACTGTCCTTATTGTCCATGCGATGTTGCAGAGGCATGTCAACCAAGACAGTCCAGCAACATCCAAAGCCTTTAGGAACTCAGGGCGTATCTCATCCACCGCCGGGGCCCTGCCACCAAGGAGTTTTTGAGATTGAGAAGGTCTTTGAAGTACTCCCCCCACCGACCCACAACGTCCCAAGTTGAGGTCAGCAGTGCACCATCCCCACCATATACAGTGTTGACACTGCATTGCTTCCCCCTCCTGAGACGCCTGATGGTGGGCCAGAATCTCCTTGAAGCCACCCGAAAATTGCTCTCAATGGTCTCCCCAAACTCCTCCCATGCCTGAGTTTTTTCCTCAGCAACCACCGAAGCCGCATTCCTCTTGGCCTGCCGGTACCTATTAGCTGCCTCCAGAGTCCCACAAGACAAAAAGGTCCTGTAGGACTCCTTCTTCAGCATGACGGCATCCCTCACCTCCGGTGTCTACCAACGGGTTCGAGGATTGCCGCCATGACAGGCACTGACCACCTTACGGCCACAGCTCCGGATAGCCGACTCAACAATATAGGCACGGAACATGTTCCATTCCGACTCAATGGAAGCTGGGTTGAAGCTACTTCTGACAGGGGACTCTGCCAGACGTTCCCAACAGACCCTCACAACACATTTGGGCCTACCAGGCCTAACTGGCATCCTCCCCTACCATCGAAGCCTACTCACCACCAGGTGGTGATCAGTTGACAGCTCCACCCCTCTCTTCACCCGAGTGTCCAAGACATATGTCTGCAAGTCCGACGACACAACCACAAAGTCGATCATCGAACTGAGGCCATGGGTGTCCTGGTGCCAAGTGCACATATGAACACCACGATGCTTGAACATGGTGTTTGTTATGGACAATACGTGATGAGCACAGAAGTCCAATAACAAAACACCACTCGGGTTCAGATTGGGGGGGGGTCATTCCTCCCAATTACGCCCTACAAGGTCTCACTGTTATTGCCCACGTGAGCATTGAAGTCTCCCAGAAGAACAAGGGAGTCCCCAGAAGGTATGCCCTCTTGCACCCCCTCCAGGGACTCCAAAAAGGGTGAGTACTCCAAACTGCTGTTCGGCGCATACGCACAAACAACAGTTAGGACCCGTCCCCCCACCCGAAGGCGGAGGGAAACTACCCTCTTGTCCACCGGGGTAAACCCCAATGAACAGGCTCCAAGTAGGGGGAAATAAGTATGCCCACCCCCGCTCAGCACCTCTCACCAGGGGCAACAGAGTGGTAGAGAGTCCAGCCCCTCTCAAGGAGATTGGTTCCAGAGACCAAGCTGTGCATCGAGGTGAGCCCGACTGTATCTAGCCAAAACCTCGCAACCTCGTGCACTAGCTCAGGCTCCTTCCCCTTCAGAGAGGTGACATTCCACATCCCAAGAGCCAGCATCTTTAACCGAGGATCGGACCGCCAAGGTCCCCGCCTTTTATCTTTTTAATAAACTAGTAAATAAGAAGACTATTTAATTTAATACTAATTTAATATGCAGTTAATATCTAAGGAAATATCTTTTTCTTGTGTAAGGGACTACCTTTGGCCTTGCTGAACACATCCAGGTAAGACTGATACTCAGGATGAATTTTACATTGAGAAAAGACTTCCGGGCTTTCTATGGAGGTGGAGGAAACGAGGGCAATGTAGGCAGTTCTGGTGACAGTGTTCTGACCATTTAGTAATGTGTTGTGTTCAGTGCAGTACTGTGGCAAGACACTAGGGGTATGTTGAGCAGAGAGAGCATGAAAATGAGAGGGTAGAGTAAGAGTGAGAGTGGGAATATGTGATGTTAGGAGATATAATCGGCTGTGCCTTGAGAAACAATAAAGGAGTGAGTTTGTTCCGAGTTATGCATGTCTGTCATCTCTTCTTCTTCACAGAGTTGTCCACAACATAATGTCTCTCGAGGACCAGGATATATGGGGATTATGAAGATGGAGCCAGGGAATCCCCTGTATAATAGGTTGTTTGGATGGGTTCGTTACCAGGAAGGAGATGGATTCACTGTGGAGACTGCTGATTTGCAATAATTAACTAAGGATTGCTATAATTAAGGAGTGATGCAATAATTAACTGTGCCCTCTCTGATGAGGCCCACCTTATAATTGTGCTTGTTCAATGGTTCTAATCTTGTAGTTCGACGGCTATGTCATGATCCATAAAGTTCTCTGCAGATCCGAAGTCAATCATGGCTGGAAGGAGAGAAGGCACATATTTTGAATGGTGGTAAAGCAATGTATGAGGAGGTACTCACTGTGGTGGTTTTAGGAGAGGGGTGAACCACTTTGTTGGTCTTGGAGACTTGGCAAGACTCTCTCGCAGAGCACTGAGCGATAATGTGGTCTGAGGGTCCACAGTAGAAAAACAGTCTCTCCTTCTGTCTTTTTTCACATTGTTACCCAGCTGCACCTGGGTAGCCATCTTTTGCAGGTGTCTTTCTTTATCCCAGAGCAAGTGGCCTTTAGCAGTGTGAGAATCTGGAAGCGCTGCTGAATCTGCTGAATCCACATTGTGGTGAGGCATTCTGTCATGCAAGCCAGGAAATGCAGGATGCATTCGCAGTTCAGTGTTATTAAAGTTTCAGGCAAAGGTACCAAATTGCCAGGCAAAATCACAGTCCAAAAACAGAAGCCAGGTGATTTAGAACACGGGAGTGAGTAAGCTGTTAGAATCTGCTCCTTGTGGCACACGCGAGCGCGCCTTGTGGACTCGGCCACGAAGTTGTTTGAAGTATTTGGGCAGAACCTTTCTCAGATTTGCCCTGTTGAAATCCCCCAAAACAATAAAAACACCATCTTTATGTAAGTTCTCTAGATTGTTAATTGTCTCATAGATGAGGTCATGTTCAACGCATAACCTTTGTCTGCCTGAGGTGGGAAGTAAGTCACTGTTGACGGATGACAGAAATGACAGAACTGAATTCATAGGGGAGGGAAAGAGGTCAGACTTTAACTGTAACGTAACTGGGATGATAGTGAGTTTGACGTCAGGAGAGCAATGTTTAACAAATGAAATATTTGTTTCCCAATGAGAGTTAACCAAACAAAAACCCTGATGTTTCTGTGCTTACCAGACTCTGTCATTTTGTCCTGAATTTTGGGGTGAATGGTGATATTAGTGGTGTGACTCTCTTGACTGGAATAGTAATGTCTGGTCATGTTTCAATGATTACTGAAAATCAACAGTTCCCTACATATGTCTCATTGGAAATTAATCCAAGCACTGAGATCTTCACTTTTGTCATTTGGTGATAGGACATTTGCGAGTAGAATAATTAGAAGAGGAGGATTGAAGGACCTTATCCGAGTTCTGCATAGAATTTTGCCTCTTTTGCTTTTCTTCCTCCAACCCTGACATGGATATGAACAAAGAGGCAGATGCACAGCAAAGGGGCTGTTGGATTCACATGCAAATCACTCTCAAATTGCATTTTCTGCAATTATCTGATGTTCAGTAGTGTTTGGCAATCATGTTAAATGATTGAGACATTTACCAAAAAGACTTCGAATTAAAAAGCACAAAAGCTGTAGAGTTTGGCCAGAGCTAGGTTTAGCAGTGCAGGCATCTTGCGGTGCACTGGTACCGGAAGTTCCAGGTGTCAGGGGTCTTTGAGGTAAGTCGGTGTTAAGAGTGATTACCTAGCTCTCGGTAACATTGAGGCATAGTCCTACATTTCTGTACTCTACATTAACTCAATGTTAACAATAGGTGGACTTGTCCATGGTGCCAGATAGTAAGCAGAAATAATCTGCAAAGTAAAGGTCAGTGAGAGCACTAGCAGAAAAACTTGTTGATCTCCTTGGGGTGATGGTGAGGCCAGATATGCCTCTCTACTCCTGGTTGCTACTCACATAACATAGTCCAGAACTATTATAAATAGATTATGTATCATCCTGCAGAACTCCTGCTGATATCTCAAACTCATCAATTTCTCCATCTGAAGTAATTACACGTACATGTGTATTGCTGTACTTAGTCTACATGGCTTTAAGTAGTTTTGGTAGAGGCCTATAATAGGCCTTCAGTATGATCATCATTTGCCTTGATGGATACCATCAAAAGCGTTCTTGAAGTCAATGAAGCATAGGAAGTGCAGTGAAATTGTTTTTCGTGTTTCTTCAATAATATGTCTCAAAGCTGGAAACTGTGGTACTGTGCTGCACTTTTGCCTGAACCCATTTTCATTGTCTCTGAACCAGTGGTCTATATTGCTTTTTACTCTGTTGAGGATCATTTTTTTTTGGCCAAATTTCCTCTATTTTAAACTCGTATTATGTTCAAGATCTTCCAATATTGTCATCTTTACTTTAGTTAAAACCATATTACATATTTTTAGGATTTTAATATGATTCAGCTCACAGTTCTTGTGTCACGTGTCTTGTGTCCATACCTTCCTTTCATTCCCTGAGTGTTTTCCATTTTTTCTATGTTTCTCCTGACCACTGCCTGTCTCTCTCTGTTAATTTGTGTGTGTGTGTGTGTGTGTGTGTGTGTGTGTGTGTGTGTGTGTGTGTCTGTTTATTGGAGCAGTGGGTATGGCATTCCTTTTATTCTCCTGAGCTCCTGAGTTTGGGCTTCCTAACCTCATCTTACATCTGTACGAATACCCTTACTTTTCATCCACTCATTGCCAGATAATTTTTTATATAATGTGGTATCTCACGTATTCAGCCACATTAGAATTGTGAATTCTAAGTTTACTTTTTGTGGTATTGTTTTGGCTGTGTAAACCTGTCTCTCCATGTTTACAGCAGCATTGCATGTCACCTCCATTCCAGTTCATCTTCTTGCCTACCATTCTTCCCCAGTTATGCTCACACGCCTGTATGCATATCTGCTCTGCCTTGTCCCCCCACCTACACTCTCTGCTCTCTCCATTCCCTGCATCTGAAAATAAACCCTCCCCAGTTTACTAACTCTGTGTCAGTGCCTGCATTTGGATTCACTTGTTCCCCATTACATCGTCATTACTTCTGCAAGTATATTATCTGGACCTGCACACTTTCCTTGCTTCAAGGATGACTTTACTTTTTCCAGTGCTTTTTGGGTGACTGTCCCATCATTTACATCCAAGTGTTCTAAGATTATCTCAGTCTCTGTGACTTTATCAGCAAGCACTGTTGTACACCTGAGGAAATTTTGAAGTTCTTGAACCAAGTCTTCACTCATTCATCAGCAATCACTCCATGGGTTTGACCTACTAATGCTGTCTGTCACCCACTCATTTCATTCATGATCTGCAATGCGTCCTCATACTGGGCACTACTGTGTGCTTCTTCTACTCTCCTTGCCATACTTATCAGCTCTTCATCATTCAGTCTGTCATGTATTTTAAAGCCTCTCTCTTGCTGAGTTAAGTAACTCCTGGTTCTCTTGACAGTTCTTCACATTTAGCTTATGCCAAGCTTCCTCCACAGCTGCTCTGGCTACCATGACATCCGGATGTTTGGATCTTGCTGGTTGTTTTTTATTTTCTCTCTTTACTACATACAGTACTTCAGCTATCTGGTATGCTTCCACAAATTCCTAATATATGTCACTGATATTTTTTTTTCTACTATTTGGAAACCATTGTGTAATTCTGTAGAGTATCTGATGTGTAGCTCTGGTGATGTTGAAAATACTCTCCAGTCATATTGTTTTATTTTTTGCTTTTCATTTATTTATTCTGAGGATAAGCTTGATTTTGGTGACTACTGCTCTTTGGTCTGGTCCCATTTTCTTCTTCATTGTGGATTGATTTTCTCCATTGCTGTCAAATTAGCACATACTCTAACTGACAAGGGTCACCAGTTGCACGAACTTTAAATGTCCAGTTTTCTATCCTTCCTCTTGCAATGAGTATTACATGCTACCAGGCTGTGTTCTTGTAGCATGTCTGCAAGAAACTTGCCATTCTTGTTTGTGTTCTAGTGGAATAATCTGGTCCTAATCTGGCATTAAATTCCCTAAGAAATATGAGGAAATTGTGTACTAGAATCCCTATCCCACACTTGGTTAGTAGGCGGGCGCCACTACTTGTATGTTTTTAAGCTATATTTAGTAGAGTTAACCATCTAGACTCTCTGTAGTTTAGAGTAGTGGTAGGGTAAGTATATTTTGTTTAGTTCTTTGATTTAGCACCATCTATTTGCTCCTCCACTGTTTATACCTGTGTTCTCTTGGCTAGTTGTAATCACTACTCAAAATAAATCTTGACGATATTTTTATCGATATGTGATGTTGAGTGTGTGACTTTGCATTAATGTTGTGGTATTGTGTACTATGCTAGTTGTTTATCGGAGATCCCACTGTACCTCTGTCCGAGCCCACATCCATGTTCACTCCCCTACCCTAGACGAAAACTTGGGGCGTGTAACATATGGGGGCTCACACGGAATTTTTGGAATCCATCGCTTTGTGGGATTTGGATTTGAAGGCTGATTCATATTGTTAATTAATGGTATGTAGCTGGTTAGTGTCTAAGCATTGAGACAGATTTTGGCCAGTTATTTATTTCTGCTCCCTGTCTACTTTAACATAGTTGTTTCTCGAACTCTCATCAAAAGAGAGTTGTATAGTATTATACTAATAGTGACTCCAGTAACTCCTCTTCGAGTGGAAACAGGCTCTGGACAAGGGTGCCCAAGTGAAAGTTACATTGCCATGGTTTGATCCTGACTTTAGTTCCAGTGGGTCGCGGGACGATGCTCGAGCAAAGGTGCGCATTTCTAGGTTGCAAATGGAAGCTCAGGAAAAGGCGCAGCAGCGACAACATGAACATGCGCTGGCTCTCCGCCGCTTAAAGCTGGACATGGACGTTTGGCTCTGGGAACTCGAAGTCGAGGCAATAAAGATTGCTTTGCCTGCTGCAACTGGAGCTGACACAGGGCCTCCCAGTGTTGCACCTGCAGTTGCACGTCCTGAATCGTCTCCAGGTTCCAGTTCACTGCACATTTTTGATGTGAGTAAGCATATTGCTTTGGTTCCTCCTTTTAGAGAGGCAGAAGTAGATACTTACTTTAGTGTATTTGAGCGCATAGCTATTGCTTTACACTGGCCTCGTGATGTTTGGTCGCTTCTACTTCAGTACAAGGTTGTGGGTAAGGCCCAGGAAGTATGTTCAGCTCTGCCCTTGCAACAAGGATTAGATTATGATTCCATAAAAGCTGCTATATTGCGTGCATATGAGCTAGTACCAGAGGCCTATCGACAACGGTTCCGAGGTGCCTGAAAACAGCCCACCCAAACCTTTGTAGAGTTTGCGCGAGAAAAGGAAATGCTTTTTGATAAGTGGTGTACAGCTTGTAAAAGCACTGATTTTGTTTATCTTCATGAATCGATGCTGTTGTAAGAATTTAAAAATTGCATGTCCGATCGGGTTGTTCTCTATTTGAATGAACGCAAAGTTACCACTTTAGCTGAAGCAGCTGTGTTAGCTGATGAGTTTACTCTCACTCATAAACCATTTTTTAAACAGCCCAAGGCCAAGGGGTCTGTGGTAAGGCCAGGGTCTTCTGGTTTTTCATGACCTAGTGCCCCTGGTTCTCCTCCCTCTAACTGGGTGTGTTTTTACTGTCACAAATCTGGCCACCTCATTGGCCAATGTCAGGCTTTAAAGAAAAAAAGAGTGGTCATTGTCTTCAGGTTCAGGGGTTAAACCTAAAGAGATGGCTTTTGCTGGGGAAGTGTCTTCTCCTTTTGGGTTGAAAATTGTTGAGAACTGTTATGAGCCATTTGTTAAGACAGGTTTTGTATTTCTTAGTAATGACTCCACTTTTTTCCAGTGAAAATTTTATGTGACACTGGTGCAGCTCAGACCTTAATATTTGAGGGGAAAATGCCATTTACCGAACTGTCTTTTTGTGGATCATTCGCTCTTTGCCGTAGAAGTTCTTTTGCATATTGTGCACCTTAAGTCAGACCTAGTGGAAGTTGTATTTAAGGTTGGTGTATGTAAGGAAATGCCTGTTTCAGGTATTTCATTTATCTTATGATATTGCGGGAGGCAAAGTGTTGCCAGTTTTGGAGGTTTCTGTTCATCCTATGCACTCAGATTCCAATAATGGTTTATCCGATATTCTTCCCTCATGTGTATTAACATGTCCCCAAATGAAGAAACTTGATGATGTTGTGTCTTTGTATAACACTTTTTTGATGAAAGACTCTTTGCTTCTGGCTGATGTTAAAAAGGACAGTCCTTGATGTTCTCCTGGACACTCAGTGTCTAATTTAACTGTGAGTTGGTCTCAGATTATAGCAGCTCAACAGGCTGATTCTGAACTGGAGAAATATTTTAAGTTGGTGACCTCTACTCCAGATGCAAATTTTACGTCGGCTATTTATTTTTTGAATAAAGGCATGCTCATGCGTAAATGGTCTTCCCCAATCACGTTAGACACTGTACACCAGGTTGTTTTGCCAAAGGAGTACAGACAAACTGTTATTCATCTAGCCCATTATCATCCCTGGTCTGGATATTTAGGTATCAGGAAGACCTACAATCGGATTTTACAGCATTTCTTCTGGCCTTCTTTAAAATGTGATGTTACTGAATTTTGCCGTTCATGTCATGTGTGTCAGTGTGTGGGACAGCCAAATCAGGTTATTCCTCCTGCTCTTTTACATCCAATTCCTATTATTGGTGAGCCTTTTGAATGTGTTCTAGTAGATTGTGTAGGACCCCTTCCAAAAACAAAAACAGGAAATCAATTTTTGTTAACCATAATGTGTTGTGCCACTAGATTTTCAGAGGCTGTCCCTCTTCAGTGCATTACTGCTAAGGCCGTAACCAGTGCGCTCGTTAAATTTTTTACTACTTTCGGTCTTCCCAGGGTTGTACAGACGGATCAAGGGTCAAATTTTATTTCAAAGATTTTTAATCAGGTGTTAAAAACACACAAGGCGTCTCAAGGAGCCTTTGAAAAATTCCATCAAACCTTTAAGTCTATGTTAAGAAAATATTGTTTGGAAACTGAACGTGAGTGGGATCAGGGTGTACCTTTTGTCCTCTTTGGAGCTCGTGAAGCAGTTCAGGAAACTTTAGGGTTTAGTCCAACTGAGTTAATTTTTTGGGCATTCTGTTTGTAGTCCATTGAAAGTTTTGCCGGAAGAGCTTTTGTCCGAGGGTGATAATCTGTATGATGCAGCGACTTATGTCAACACCTTTAAAGAGAGGTTACATCAGGCTTGTGCGCTAGCTTAAGAGTCGTTGGCTACTGCGCAGGGTCGTATGAAGCGGCGGTTTGACAAAAAAGCCATATCTTGACAGTTCCAGCCAGGTGATAGTGTGCTTGTCTTATTACAGTCAGTTGGGTCCTCTTTGACCTCAAAGTTTTCAGGACCTTACATTGTTGACTCTCAGCTCAGTGAAACTAACTAAGTCATCCGCACTCCTGAACGTAGGCGCAAATTGCGGGTAAGTTATATCAACATGTTAAAACCCTACCATGTACAAGTTAGTCCCAAGGTGCACACTTTAAAGGAAGAAAAGCCTCCTTTAGATGTTTCTGTAGGTGATATGGTGTTGCCAGTGCGCGTAAATGTTAATTCTGCTGATGCTGATGATCTTGTAGGTGTTAACTCATTGTCTGTAGGAGCTCGGTTGTGTAATTCTGAGATTCTGTCCCAATTATCATTATATTTTAGTCATTTGTCTCAGGACCAGTCCCAAGACTTGATAGAGTTAATAGAGTGTTTCCTTTCATTATTTAGAGATGTTCCTTCCCAGACCACAGTTTTATAGCATGATATTCAGGTAACTACGTCTACTCCTATAAAACAACGTGCTTATCATGTGAATATGTGTAAAAGACAGGCACATAAAAAGGAAGCGAATTATCTAATGGAACATGGTATGGCTGTGCCTAGTTCGAGTCCTTGGAGCTCTCCGTGCTTAGTAGTTTCAAAACCTGATGTAACATTTCAGCTTTGCACTGATTATCGCCGTTTAAATTCTGTGATGATACCAAATTCTTTTCCACTCCCTCTTATGGAGGATTGCATTGATGCTGTATGTACTGCACAGTTTATCACAAAGCTTGATTTAGTAAAGGGTTACTGGCAAGTTCCCCTTACTCCTAGAGCTTCTGAACTCTCTGCCTTTGTGATTCCTGATGCTTTTCTCCAGTACACTGTTATGCCCTTTGGTCTTCAAAATGCCCCTGTGACATTTCAATGACTTGTGAACCTAGTATTGTCTGATGTAGCTAATTGTTCCGCATATTTGGATGATCTTATTGTGTACTCTGCTGACTGGGATAGCCATGTGTTAACTTTGAGAACTGTGTTCGAATGATTAAGAGATGCATCTTTGAATCTGAATCTAGCTAAATGTGAATTTGGAAAGGCTGTGGTTACCTATCTGGGACATCAGGTGGGGCATGCACGAGTGCGTCCAGTGGATGCAAAGATTATGGCTATTTCTGCCTACCTCATGCCAAATGCTAGGCGGGAACTGCGCCGTTTTCTTGGCATGGCGGGTTATTACCGGAGTTTCTGTAAAAACTTCTTGGCTATCGTGTCTCCCTTAACCACTCTGCTTAGCCCAAAGACTGATTTTCATTGGATGGATGCATGTCAACATGCTTTTGATAGTGTAAAATCTCTTTTAACTGCTGAACCGGTGCTTGTTGCTCCGAATTAGAAGTGGATGCTAGTGCCTTGGGGCAGGGGCCATATTACTGCAGGAGGATGACAATGGTTTAGAACATCCTGTATGTTACTTTTCATGTATGTTTAATCAACATCAGGTGAAGTATTCCACTGTTGAAAAAGAAACTCTTGCAATGTTGTGGGCTTTACAGAAATTTGATGTTTATGTGGGGTCCAGCCCTCTCCCCACTGTTGTCTTTACTGATCATAACCCTCTTGTGTTCCTTTCAAGAATGTATAATCACACCCAGCGACTGATGCGGTGGTCCTTAGTAGCTGAGAATTACAACTTGGAAGTCCATCATAAAAAGGGCTCTGAAAATGTGGTTGCCGATGCACTATCCTGGGTATAGATGACCAAGAAGTGAACCTGGGCCTTCTGCATGGCAAGCCACAAGTTTAATATTGAACAAACTGGGTTTGTGTTTTTGGTAGGGGGGTGGTATGTGCTTGTAGAATGCATGTGGGTTTGGTTGTTTGTCTCTAGTGATTCGGGGGAGAATGTAGATTGGCGGTGACACCAGCAAATCAGATTTCGGACAGGGCGGTGCCTACGCTTTTTCAACATGCTGGAGAGACAAGATGGCAGCGACTAGCACTAATGTTATTGTCCTCCCTGCATGTGTTTCTGTGCTTTGGTGCTGGTGTTTTATTTATGCTGTATGTTTTGGTGGTGCCTGCTCATGTTTGAGCCACACTACATTTGAATATATATCAATATGGAACAAGGTAAGTGGGGGAGGTAGAGAGAAGGTGTGCCCATATACATACACTAGAATCCCTATGTATAGACACACTAGGTGTTATGTCTTGAGGTATGTGGGTACCTTTAAACATGTGAAAAATGGAAATAGTGCACAACCAAACACAAAACCAAATAGTAAATACAACCACAGACAAGTGAAATGAGTGTATATATACAAAAGCTTTATGTACAAATTATATATACAAAAGCTTTATATACAAATTATATACAACAAAATATCTACAAAAGCATACAAACAAACAGGTTGGGTTCTGCTGACAACACCAAACAAAGGAACTAAACAAAACAAAACATCCCTACCCTATCTG
>JAQQZR010051029.1:0-18019 GCA_030068235.1 Notoglanidium macrostoma
TGTGTGTGTGTGTGTGTGTGTGTGTGTGTGTGTGTGTGTGTGTGTGTGTGTGTGTGTGTGTGTGTGTGTGTTATCATTTACATTTACAATATTCCAATATTATTTACATTTACAGCACTTAATTACACTTATGTAGAGCAATGTCTGGAGAAGAAGAAGAGGAAGAAGAAGAAGAAGAAGACTCATATATAATTGTTGGTCTAACAGTTTAATTGTCGAGGTATGGTTGGGTATTAAATTTTAGCCCTCCCTTTGAACATCACTGCCTGTACTACACTCAAGGTCATGGGAGATCATAATATATAATAAATCTGTACGTTTAATGCAATCTGGTGCACAGCAATTACAGTATCAAGGACATCTTATTTAGTTTTTTTCTATTATTATTCCTTCATTTTCAGTGACCAAAACACTCATCAAAGCTGTGCACATGAGGACGGTGAGCAAAGAAGCAGTACTGTCAGTAATGATCTGGTTTGTCCAGGTGCCAAAACGCTGGATGAAAATGTTCGACAGAGCTATCCATCAGTACATCTCTGAGGAATATATATGGGATATTGTATTTTCTTGAAATAAACATTCTTGCTTTTAATATATTATTACAAACCAATCATTTATTAATAGTATTTTGTACCTTCGAATAAATATTATTATTGATTCTCGCTTATTGGAATGATGCATATGTTAGAGACGCAATGAGCCCAGGATCTGGGTGCTTATGCAAACAGATAGCAGATTGGCAATTACCAAACAAATAAACGAGCTGATGTGTACCATCTGACTTGAAATCTGACACCGTTTTATACACAAATACATTATATACATATACAACTATGTATATTAATTATTTAATCCTTCCAGTCATGTTTTTTCTTTCATTTTTTTTTTATTTATTAAAACCTTTTATTGTTGTACTTACTTCTAAAATAATAAAATGGATTGATGATGCCAATGATATTGGTGGTGGTGTGCATGTGCACCTTCTGAAAAGTCTATATAGGCACTTCCTTCCCACAAGGGACAAGCAAGTATTACATTTCACACATCAAGTCCCTGGGACACCATCGTCAAAAAAGCAATTACACTATATCAACAGAGAGCATTATATATTAAAGCACTGTGGGGACAGAAATGGTATCTAACACTTCAAATCAAACTGTACTGGTATAGAGAGAGAGAGAGAGAGAGAGAGAGAGAGAGAGAGGGGACGTGAATCGTTGATCTCTAATCACTGGAGTCATCGGCATGCACCCTCCAGCACCTGCTATTATAGCTGGAGGCATCACAGACAGATGGCAGCATTAAACGCAATACACACGGGGAGCCGCGTCCTCTATTCTGACTCAGGTTCTTAATAATGGAACACTGGAGACTGAGAGCTGTCTGTGATGGATAGTTATATCTCCAGCTCAGATTCCTATGATTTTACCATCAAAATTTACAAGATTTATTGAAGCACTTATATCATCAGCGCACACACACACACACACACACACACACACACACTCAAATGTGCTACATCATGCCCTGATCCGAGAGTAAAAATACAGAGTGTGAATTCTCTCAATTCTCTCAAAATGCACACATGGCCACAGTATTAGGCTTTTAGAGCAGCAGATCGTGACATAATTATAGATGCTTCACAGGTTTCAATTAATCTTTCTGATGGCATCTCTACTTCACCACCTGCTGGAAAAGATCACATGTTTCCTTATTTACCAAGCACCCAGCTTACACAGTTAAACATTCCCTGTTACATTTCTTATCAGTTACAGAACTTACACAGATGTGCTGCTGTAACAGAGGATCAAAGGTCAGGTAAGTTTGGGATTAGAGCTACACTGCAATGATCTATGTAGAATAAATTCTTTCCTTCATTGCTGTGTAAATATAGTGCATTCTGGGTAATATTTTAATTATAACAGACCCTCACCAGACACTTTATTAGGAAGATTTGTGCACCTGCTCAATCCTGTAATTATGCCGATCAGTACAATATCGTTTCAGATACAGCTTGAACACGGATCAGAAATGGGGTCACGATGTCTTTGACCGTGGCATGGTTGCTGGTGCCGGATGAGCTGGTTTGAGTATTTCAGAAACTGCTGAACAAAAACACATCCAATGAGCAGCAGTTCTTGTGGGTTATTATCTGTCTCTGTCCACCTTTGTCTGCCTTTATCTGCCTTTGTCCGCTTTTCTGCCCCTTTGTCTGCTTTTGTTCCTCTTTTGTCCTCTTTCTCCTGCTTTTGCTCACTTGTCTGCTTTTTCCGCCCTTGTCCTCATTTTTCTGCCCTTGTCCTCCTTTTTCTGCCTTTTTTTGTCATTGTCAACTTGTGTTGATGTTCTTCTGCCTTTGTTCTCATTTTTGCCTCCTGTTTCTTCCATTGTCCACTCTTATCAGCCTTTTGCTGCCTTTCTCCATCCTTGTTCACCTTTTACTACCTTTGTTCTCCCTTGTCCACGTTTTACTGCCCCCCCTTTCTTCACCCTTGATCACGTTTGTTTCCCTTTTGTCCACCTTTATCCACCCTTGACTGACTTTTTCCTGCTTTGTCCAACTTTGTCCATGACCATTTTTCAACCATTGTTTTCTACCTTTTCCACCCTTGACTGCTTTCCCCCTTTTTACTTCTCTGTCTAGCTTTTTCTAGCCTTATCCACTTTTGATTTGATCCACCTTCAACCAATCTTATCTCGTCTTGTCCACACTTGTCCACCTAACCTATATCCTATATATTCTGCCTTTCCCCTTTATTTTTTCCTCTTTTGTCCCTTCACTTTGGAAGTGCTCTATATCTCATTCTTGACACTTCTATAATTTCTTCTTGTTTTTACACTTTCATCACTAGTGATTTGAAGAGGGACACATGTTAGAATTCTTTTTATAACTGGACAAAAATGTATATTCATTATATTGTTGAATATAATATATGTGGTCTTGCTGTAATGAGTTTCAGTATTTTTATACAATACTCCCATCATGTGGTAAAGCAGAGCTATTGCATATCAGTGGGAAAGGCAAAGAAGCTAAATTATGAAATAAAATAAGTTTAAATTAAATTTGTGATTAGAATCAGGTCATTTCGCAAAGAAATGCATTCAGCTCTGAGAAATGTGTATGAACATAAATACTGATGAAAACAAGAACCAAGAAAAATAATTAGACATGGACGTTAAATTATTCATTTTGTCTCTACACTCAAAATTCATTTGTATTGCTATTTGCTACTAAACCCACACTGTCATTGGAACGTAGTTACATTTGTGCTGCATTTTCATCTCCTATCATATCTAGAAATTGTAGGAAATTCTTTGAATTACTTGAATTACAATTTTAATATTTGTTATATTTCAAGATTTACAATTCCCTTTCAGTGTATAGCAGCTTATAGCTTACTCTACACAATTAGAAAAAATCCATTTCACAATGCTTGTACAAAATCAAGTCAACAGTAACAATCATCAATAATCGATAGTTACACATCACCAAAAGTGCTTCCATATTTTACCAGTGTCATTTTTCCTTCCTATTCTTGTTAACATAATCTCTAATGAACTTTCCTAATTTTATAAGAGCAAATTCATCATTTGTTACAAACGGTATTTTTTATCTCGTCCCCAGGAGGGTTAGCCTGCAATTTAAAAAATGATTTAAAGGTTATTTAGCTTGCTAGATGGCAAACAAAAAAGCAAAGAACACTTAACAACAGTGAAGCAACAGTGAACAATAAATCAGCTGATTTTACACCAAGTTGCCGTTGATGAAGGTGCTAGTGAACTGAAGGAAGTTCATCTACAAAGTTCACCTGAGACACAAGTAACATTATAGCATCATGAGAATAGCTATCAGAAATTGACACAAGTACAATTGTCTCAATGATTAGTCAGATTCAAACATTAGCTGCTTCTTGTTGGCTGGCTGGGAACAAAACGAGCAACTCAAAAGTAATTTATTGCTTTTATTGGGCTAACACAGAGACGAACAACCATTCACACCTACGAGCAATTTAAAGTAGCCAGTTGACCTAACCTGCATTTCTTTTGACTGTAGGATGAAACTGGATCACCCCGAGGAAACCCACACAGACAGAAGGAGAACATGCAAACTCTGCACAGAAAGATGCCAGTTGGCTGTAAGGTTCGAACCCAGAACCTTCTTGCTAGGAGGTGACAGTGCTAAACATTACACTTTTTTTCCCATGTACAGCTGAATGACATATGTTATGTATGTAATCATGGTTCTATGACTAAGTGGAGGACAACTGGGACAACTTTTTCTGTGTGCTCATCTCTGTGTAGAGTGCATATAGCAACATCACCACGTCGTGACCCTGACTCCGCCCACTGTAGGTACCCTATAAAAGGTCCCTGCTATGTCCTCTGGCCATTCTCATCAATCTAATGAGCTCAGCGGCCTGACAGACCTCCACTTAGTCATAGACACATGGTCACATACAGTATGTAATCCTTCCTTCTGTGGTTTCCTTGGAAACATTGGAAACTATATATTATATTCAGAATCATTTTATTGGCCATAAACATATTTACATACAGTGTATTTGGAATTTTCTTTGGTGTTTCGTCACAACTTACACATCTACACACATCCACACACATTCAGCATAAACATCTATTACAATTACCATCATAATACACAAATATTGTATCTTAAAAATAAATAAATAAATAAATAAATAAATAAATAAATAAATAAATAAATAAATAAAAATAAATAGTAGACATTTATAGTACAATGGTGGTAGAAATAGCAGCTGGATGCAGTTCAGGGTGCAATAAACAGAGTGGTACAATTATGATATATAACACAATAGCAATGATATATAGTAATGATAATATTAATACATAATATATGCAATAAAGTAGTATTTTAATAATAATAATAATAATAATAATAATAATAATAATTATTATTATTATTATTATTATTATTATTATTATTATTATTATTATTATTATTATTATTATATTGGCCTAACTTACACTGGGCCTACCACACATTTACAGAATGCACTATAATTTGAAACTTCATAAGAGTACATGCATATAATTTGTTTTAACACAGGTCATGATGTGAGCAATGCAAAAAAATAGAAAAATGTCTCTTCAGCTTTTCCCAGTAGCAACAGACAGCATGGTGTCAGAACAACTCATGATTGCTCCAAGCTCTGTTTCAGTGTATGTTCTCTCACTTGTGTCCTCAAATTGCCCTTTTATTGGTCAACCTACAATTATATTAATGTATGCTGAAGTGCTGTTTGACAAAAATATCACCAAATGGTATTCATACTGATGAAAACTCTATAGCCTGCTTCAGGTGAGATCATTAGATTATTACTTTTCAGCTTTGTACCGCGTTGTGGTGAGAACATATTCATATCAATAGCTACAAAATAGCAATGAAATTGGTTTAAAAATAAATATATTATTTTAAACACGATGTTTAGCAAAGACCATGGTGGGCTGAATTTGCAGGTCTACAACACGTGTGTTCACCTAAAGAGAAAGCATTTACAAAATAAATAGTAGTCTAAGTGTTTCATTTCCAAAACTGATTAAAAAAAACATTAGATAGAAAGATTTTAAGGAAAAAAAAAATACTCAACAAGCATTACTTATCAGAGTTGATATCTTCTACTAAAAAAAAAAGGTTTTTAGATTTACTTAAGATGTAGGGTTAAAGTTATCAGTTTGTTGAAGACACAATATGGACTAAACACTTAATTCAGAGTAATACATTTACCTGAAAGAATAATTCTGGGTAATATCAACAGTCAGTTAACAGAACACAATTTTATAAGTTGTGATGCATGGGAAACCATGTGACATGACCTCTCCAGATGCTTGTGTTAATGTGTTTTCATTATTTAAGCAAGCATCTTCCAGAAACAACTGGGAAGAGTCTGGGTGTGTTACTCAATGTGTTTGAGCCTTTGTTAGCACTGTCACCTCACAGCAAGTTCCAGTTCCTCAGTCCAGACATGCATATTAGGTCAACTGGCTACTCTAAATTGCCCATAGTTGTGAACATGAGTGTGAATGGTTGTTCATCTCTGTGCTAGCCCTGAAATAGTTTGGTGACCTGTCCAGGGTGTATCCTGCCTCTCACCTGAAGTCAGCTTAGACTGACTGCAGTTTCCCCACAATCCTTAATGGATAAGCAGTATAAATAATGGTTCAACTTAAAATGTCAAGCTGATGCAACATAATTTTTTTATATGAAATCCAGTCGACATTATGCAATTTTTAAGAAAATAAAATTGAATAAACCTTTATATTTGTGTATTGGTGACAAAGGTTTTTTATTGGTTTACATTGGTTTAATGATTAAAAGACCCAACCGTCAAACTTTTTATGTACAGTATGAGTTTCACTTTTAACCCACCATTCATTTATTCATTCATTCATTCTCTCTCTCTCTCTCTCTCTCTCTCTCTCTCTCTCTCTCTCTCTCCTGGAAATTCACATTCTGTCTTTCTGAATTACATCTGTGGGTGACTAAAGCCAGTAACTCAGTGACCATGAGCATGCAAGGGGTCAAATATTAATGCCAACATCTCTTTTTTCATGCCTCACTTACCTGAGCATCGACCTTTTGTTTAAAAAAAGAAAGAAAAGAAAAAAGCAAGAAGCCTACTTAATGACATACATAAAGATCTGGTTAGTATTGGAGTAATGGATTCTTAGTGGTCATACATTAATGCACAAATATATTACTTTACTAAATGACAGAATTTAAATAATCTGATTATCAGAGAATGCTTTAGTTCTATAGTTTATCCCAAAGGTTTTTATTGAAAAAAAAAGATGGAAAACATTAATTCATTCTGTCAGCCATCTTCAGTAACTGCTTTATCCTGATCAGTGTCACGGTGAATCTGGAGTCTGTCTGGAATACTGGAATAGGTGAGACTACACCCTGTAAAAATGCTTCTATTTTTCATTCTTTTCTAATTTAATACAATAATTTTCATTGCAAATGATATTTTTGACAACAAATTGAGAGGAAGTAGAATCTTTGAAATATTTACCTGAATTTCAGTCTCTTAGTATTTGATTTTTTCCCATCTTGCTTTAATGACAGAGTGCACTAAAGCTGGCACGGACTCCACACGTTTGTTTAAATTAAAAAGTTTGTGCATTTTAGATCAAATCCACCGGAGTGTCTTCTGATGCTTCATTACAAGACATTAGACAAGAGGAAAATCTGACCTTTTGTATAAATCAGTTAACATGCTCAATAACACACAGTTGCTTACATTTAAATAGAGACCGGCCCTGTAGTGGACTGGCGACCTGCCTCTCTTCCGAAGTCTGCTGAGACTGGCTCCAGCTTCCCTGCGACCCAGACGGGTAAAGCGGTATAGATAATGGATGGATGGATGGAAATAGAGACCTAGAAATAGTGCAGAATCTTGAATAGTAAATATTAAATATATTGAACATTTACTTTCTTTGCTTTAAATATGTATTTCAAAATTCTAAAATCTTCTGTTTATTTCCAATTTTAATAAAAAAAATTAAAAAAATCCCAGATTTTCAATGTGGTCTCAAACTTTTGGACCACAGTTTATCATATAGCCAATATTTTGTGGCTTCGACTCACAGCAATGTCCCAGTTTTACAGAAGTGTGTCCGCTGAACTTTTCTGGAATGTAACAACCCCCAAATCCGAAATAACACTGATAAATGTTTTTTATTTTTTTTTAGATGGCTATTGTTGTCAACTCTTATTTAAGTAACTTCTAAAGTAAAAAACTACTCTAAATAGTTTCTTGATTTGGGAACTACATCACTGCAGTGTTAATTTTGTCAACAGAAATTTTGACGTTAAGTTTTTGTTGTATATGAAATCGCTGTTCACTTTGCTGTGACCCGTAAAGATGAGATAAATAGCTGGCTCTGTTTGGGCAACAACCTAGTTAACTGTTATATGATAAATGAAAGAAGTTTGTGTAGCAGCCCTTCTTCCATTTCCCTTGAATGCTCACAAAGCAAGTTATTACAGATCCCCTAAGGAAACATTGTAATAAGCATCTTTGAACATAAAACCTTTACTAACCCAGTATTGATGATTACAAGTTACAGCACTGGAATTGTGGTGAGAAAACTAGGTTACTCCGAACCTGACTGTATTTTTTCATTATTATTTTCACATCCACAAACGCTAAATGGAATATACAGTACCATTACAATATTAGACAGTGGAACATTCTATAAAAAGAAAAACACTGAGGGGGGGGTGCTTAACTTCTACAGTATGTCACGATGTTCACGTCGTCGAGGCATGGTGCGACACAAACGCAGGCTCAGGAGACAAAGATAAAAGCAGCACAGTGTTTATTAAACATAACAGGCAGAGGTACAAATACGGCAGGCAGAGAGAGTGATCCACAATATGGAAATGGGTCGTGCGATCAGCAAACAGAGTATCACAGTTAATCCAAATAACAGTAGTCAAAACAGAGAATAGAGTCCAATACCCAATGTAAACAAACACGGGTAGTAACACTCGGCAAAACAACACGGGGCTTAGTCCAATGCTTCGCAAATTGGAAGCGCATAGGCATTCCTTTTAAACACGACCAAACTGGTCTGTGAATGAGATGCATCTATTCCAGCTGATTGAACTATTGGCTGGGAGCAGGTGCTCATGGGAATTGTAGTCTGTGCAATCTCCGTCAGAACGTGGAAGTGTGCGCTTACATGACGAAAATGAAGTGCGCACCGTGAGTGTGGCAGAGATTTCACAGCGCGCTGTGCGTATGGTGCGGAGCGGGTTATGACAGCGAACCCCCCCCTCCAAAGACGTTACTCCCAGGGCACCCAACGAGATTGCTTCTCGGAGGTCCTGGTCCTTTAGGGACAGGCCTGTCACTGGTTTTTACCATGCTGAAATTTTACCATGATTAGGGCATGGGTAGAAATTCAGGCAGGAACTTGGACATAGTAGCAGACTTGGCTGGGCACACTGGAACAGGATCAGGCTCGGTGAGTTGCGCGGGAACAGGAGCAGGCTCGGAGAGTGGCGCCGGGACTTGAGCAGGCTCGGAGAGTTGCACCGAGACTTGAGCAGGCTCGGAGAGCTGCGCCGGGACTTGAGCAGGCTCGGAGAGCTGCGCCGGGACTTGAGCAGGCTCGGAGAGCGGGACAGGAGATTGAGCAGGCTTGGAGAGCATGACAGGAACTTGCGCTGTGACTTGAGCTGTGACAGGAACTTGCGCTAGCTCTGTGAGCGCGGGATGAGGCGCTGAGATTTGCACAGGAACAGGCACCGAGATTTGCTTGGGAACAGGTGCTGAGACTGTGACTGGAACCAAAACAGGAACAGGCTCCGTAACCGGAACTGGAACGGGATTGGGTTCCATGACTTTTACAGTCTCTTTGACATTTTGAGGAACAGTGTCTGTGACCTCGGTGGGAACAGTCTCTGTGACCTCAGCGGGAACAGTCCTCGAGGCTTGGGCCAGAAAGGGTGCTTTAGCTTGTACTTTCATGGGAACAGGCTCTGTGACATGTACTTGTACTGGAACAGGCACTGTGACTTGAACTGGAACAGGCGCTGAGACTTGCAATGGAACAGGTGCTGAGACGTGTACGTGAGCAGTCTCCTTGACCTTGATGTGAGCAGTCTCTGTGGCCATGAAGCGAACCGTCTCTGTGGCCATGAAGTGAACCGTCTTTGTGGCCATGAAGTGAACCGTCTTTGTGGCCATGAAGTGAACCGTCTTGGTGGCCATGAAGTGAACCATCTCTGTGGCCATGAAGTCTCCTTGACCTTGACTGAAGAGGGCTCTGGCACGGTGACTTGAACAGGAGTAAGCTCCATGTGAGCGACCTTGGCTTTAACTGGAGCTGAAACAGGAATAGACAATTCGTGAGCAACCTTGGCTTTAACTGGAGCGGGACTAGGAACTGGAACAGACTCCTCATGAGCGACTTTGGCTGGAACAGGAGCTGTACTAGGAACAGGAACAGACTCCTTGTGAGTGACTTCGGCTGAGACAGGAGCAGAACTAGGAACAGGAGCAGGCTCCGTGAGAGCAACTTTGGCTGAAACAGGAGTGAGCGATCTGACCCTAGTGGCGATCCATACTTGGGTTCAGACGTGATTTTTGTCACAGGCTCTGGTGACAGTGTTGCCCCTGGTGCGGTTTTGGACTCTGTTGTGGACTTGGACTATGTCGCAGACTTAGACCTTGGCTCTGGCATGGACCTTGGCGTGGTAACCTCCTTATTGGACGTTTGAGGGGGCTCAGGCGCGTTAGCCTCTTCTTCAGCCATTTGAGGGAGCTTAGGGGTGAAAGCCTCTTTTCCGGCCATTCGAGGAAGCTTGGGAGCGGTTGCCTCATTCTTTGCCTGTGGAGGGGGCTCTGGAGCAGTTTCCTCTTATTGGGCCATTTGAGGGAACTAGGGAGCGGTTGCCTTAATCTTTGCTTCTGCAGGGGGCTCTGGAGCAGTTACCTCCCTTTTGGCCTCTGGAGGGGGCTCTGGAGCGGTTGCCTCCTGATTAAAGGCATCATAAAACCAGCCAAGCACTTCTACAAAGTCTCTAGGATTTTGAACAAACGGATGCTGAATGGTGATAAGTTCCTCCACAAACATGCATGCAGGTCCTGTATCATGCACCTCACCCATATGGGGTCTGAAGGTCTAGGCTCCACCAAACTCTCGCGGAACAGACGGCAGTGGAGTAAGAAGATGGTGGTAGTATCCTTCACCCCATCCTACAGCTCAGGTGGTTCCTTTCCCCATTGTTGCAGAAACAGGGTCGGCATTGTCGTCATGCAGCCTCAATGGATCCACGGATATCCTGCTGCGTCTTCGTTCAGGCGTTCGTTCATTCTGTCATGACGTTCACATTGTCGAGGCATGGTGTGACACAAACGCAGGCTCAGGAGACAAAGATAAAAGCAGCACAGTGTTTATTAAACACAACAGGCAGAGGTACAAATACGGCAGGCAGAGAGAGTAATCCACAATACGGAAATGGTTTGTGCGATCGGCAAACAGAGTATCACAGGTAATACAAATAACAGTAGTCAAACCAGAGAATAGAGTCCAATACCCAATGTAAACAAACACGGGTAGTAACGCTCGGCAGAACAACACCGGCGTTAGTCCACTGCTTTGCAAATTGGAAGCGTATAGGCAGTCCTTTTAAACATGGCCAAATTGTGCCGTGAATGTGATGCACCTGTTCCCACTGATTGGCCTATTGGCTGGGAGCAGATGCTCCTGGGAATTGTAGTCCGTGCAATCTCCGTCAGAACGCGGAAGTGTGCGCTCCCGCGACGGAGATGAAGAGCGCACCGCGTGCGTGGCCGAGATTTCATGACACAGCAATATAAGTATCAGGGCCAAACATTTATATTAATGTTGAATAAATTACTAAATTAAAAGAAAAAGAAACCTATACTGAACACTGATCACAGTCTCTTAAAATGGCTCCTCAAATAGAATTTTTACAGTCAGGAGAAACCGTAAATCCATTACAGTCTAAGAAAATTATGACAAAAACAATGACTAAAATTAAACTAAAATTAAAACTGAGTTCCTCTGACTAAATCTTGACTAAAATAAAACAAAACAAAAAGCCTAAAATGTGAATAAAATGTAACTGCAAGTAAGTTACTAAGTCTTAAACTAAATTTCAAATTCTTGTAACATGAATACTGCATCACTGCTTTGAAGTTAGCTTGCTTACTCAGTCACATTAGATAAAATATAGAAACCTATTTTGATCAATTTTGTAGATACTTCCAGCACCACTGTTTTTCTTTTCAGTGTTTTTTTTTCCCAAGTCATATCGGCAACATTTTTGGTTAACCAAAAAAAGAAACCAGATATGAATATTTTGAGAGCTAAACAGAAACAGATAATTGCATTTGTGTTATACTTAGAGGACATGAATTCCAGAGACTTGGATACAGGGACAAACTGTAAGAGCATTTCAATAGGGTGGAGATTTTTATCATGGAAACACTACCTGACACGCTGCTCTAAACCAAGAAAAGCATAATTTGCTGATGTTTTTTTGAGGTGGCAGACTTTTTTTTTTTTACATTTATGCACATTTGTGCCCTGTTGCTATTTTTGTGTTCATAAATGAATGCACTGTGCTGAAGTAGATGAAGTGGCGTGAAAGAGTGCTGTGACATTAAAAATCCACCAACGCAGTGCCATTTCACGACCCCCTTTTGGTTCAAAAATGAGTTTACGTTGCTGACTGCAAAGAATGAGATCTCAGACACCATTAAACATAAAGGCTTTGAAGATCACATACAGTGAAGTACTTAGCCATGGTGGTAAGGAGAGCGCTCTGGTTACATGAGAATGTTCTCCCTATGTCCATATGGATTCATCTGAGTTCTTTGCTTTCCTCACAATTTTCAGAAACCTGTCAGTGTGGTTAATTAGCTTCTATAAAGTGCTGTGATGGTTTCTACTTCCATACTTTGATTGTAAATCAACATATTTTGTGCTAAAACATTACTTCCTTGAATTTCTTTTTGAATCAACTCAAGTGAATTGCAACTGTAACTGTCAGTAACTTTAGGAGTAAAGATTCTGATTACTTTATGAGCTATTTTTAGGTGCTGTCCACAGAAATATATCCACAAGGTATCTCCATAAGCTAGTTCAGATTTTAACAGATGTCATCTCAAAGAAATATTATACGTACCTGTGACACAAAAGGTAGCAAGGAGCTAGACCCAACATCATATAAGTGTCTGATGGGGATATAGGTGATGCACGAAGCATGAAACTGAAAGGTGTGGAAAAACTGTTCATCACGATTCGCTTCAAGAAACAGACATGTTGGGCTATGACGACTGCAGGACCACGAACGCATGCCATTTCCACTCAATATGATACAAAGTGCCCTGTATTTGCCTTAAGCTCTGACCACTTTAAATAAAAGATCATCCCTCGGCTGCACCACAGCTGCACACAATTCTCAGCATGTCTAGCAACCAAAAGCAAGGTACTCTTAAGGGCATGCTGTCTGGATGGAAGGCTGTTGTCAAACTATTCTCTTACTACTACATCTGTGTATACGTTTATTGGTTTTCTTTGAAAAGCTCTACCATATTGTTATGTTCTTTTTTCTTTTTTCATTCCTTTCATTCCCATTTCCATTTTCTCTTTCATTTTTTTTCCCCTGTCAGTCATTTTGTCTTCTCCTCTGTGCGTTTCCTTAAGCCTCATCTCGTCTCTCGCTCCTTCTAATCCGGATTGATTTCTGGAACCTCAAGAGGAATTTTCATGTCTAGCTTTTGTCCTGCTTTGTTCTTCTGACAGAAGAAAACACAAATGTGCCGAAATGCTAATGAATTGTTTCTTTCTTTAGTATCTCAAACCTCAAAAGGGACTCAACAATATTTCTCAGATCTTTCATCTTTCTATCCCTCATCCTTATTTCTTCAGCTGTTCTATTTGTGGCATTTCTGTGCCTGGACCTGTGTACCTGCGTGAGCGCCATGCCAATCTGTGCCTACGGACACACCGGCTGCCAGCTCCTGTCTCTGGCTGATCTCTTCGACAGGGTCATCCAGCACTCGGCCAGGATGCACGGGCTGTCCAGCGACCTGCACTCGGAGATTGTAAGTAGCTTGCAACCTTTTTGTTCAATTTTTTTGTTTAAAATTTGAATATATTATGAGGACTTGAATAGTGGTCATAGTCAAGATGGCCACTTCAAGTGCAGATTAAAAGTTAAATAGTTTAACTGAAGTTTATCAGGTTAAATAGTGATGGTTAAAATGAATCACTGACATAATGACACATTGGTAATCAGTGCTGACTGACATTTTTATTAATACTTATGTTCTGCTTGCGTCCCACTGACCCATTCCCAATACACTAAAGTGATGTTTTTAATGTGAAGTTGGATTGGCCTGTTAAAATCATTTTATAATGAACCATTTAATAACAATTTTATAATGAAGCAGAGCTTAATGAAACCCCTATGTGTGCGTGTGTGTTTTGCAAGTTTTTGTAAATAATTATATATTATTATACATACATTCCATCTACATCATTCTGAAATTCCTTTAACTCTAAGAAATAAATTAAAAAATAAATAAATAAATAAATAAATAAATAAATAAACAAATCTCTCCTTTTAAATTTGTTTTAATTGTTAAGGAGAAATACTTCCTGCCTGGCAAAAACCACATTGGTAGCATGCATCGCAAATGCCACACATCCAACATACTAACTCCTAATGGCAAGGAAACTGCACAGAAACTGGCTGTAAGTTCACTGCTCTGTCATCCCTCTCTCTCTCTCTCTCTCTCTCTCTCTCTCTCTCTCTCTCTCTCTCTCTCTCTCACACACACACACACACTCTGTCTCTTACTGATGTTTGGTACTTTTGTGCTTTTCTACCTCTAAAACAGTCATGTTTTGACCACTGGTCTTTGCTGCTGGTCTCTTCATATAGTTTTGATCCATTATTTTCTACATGCCAGATGATTTAAGCTCTCTATCAATTCTCTCCTTTAGCATGAGGAGTTAACAGAGGTCATTCTCAAGCTGTTGATGGCCTGGAAGTATCCTCTGTCCCTGCTTCACGAGAGCATGTCCCACCAACAGGACTTTAACAGCTTCATGATCAATAAAGCTTTGGAGATGAGTAATATTGCTCTGGAGCTCAGGAAAGGAGTGGAGAAAGTGGTGGAGAAGGTATGTGATCTACATCACCTCATAATGTGTACATCTGAGTGGAGATATTGTAACCTGCTTGATTGGAACATTATAACTGCTTATGATTGCATTTCAGAAATGTAAAAAAAATGGCATTTTTGTTTTCTATTTGTTACATTATGCAGATTTCTGTAGCTCAGCATTTTATCTCTCAGCCTCAGTGTTTTGGAAGAATTCACAAGAATTAGAATCAGGGATGTTTATACATTCATCAGTGCTGTGTATAAGACTTCGCATCGAATGATTAGGAAAAACAATGAATCTTGTAAACTACTGAAATTAGTGATGTACTGTACAGCCCTGATTCCAGAAAAGTTGGGATCCTGGGTAAAATGTAAATAAAAACAGAATGCAATGATTAACAATTCCTTTTCAACCTTTATTCAACGGAATACAATACAAAGGCAAGATATTTACTGTTCAAACAGATAAACTTCATTGTTTTTTGTAAATACATAATAATTCTGAATTTGATGTCTGCAATGATAATATTAAATATCTTGACTTCATATTGCATTCAATTGAATATAGGTCAAAAAGGATTTGCAAATAATTGCATTCTGTTTTTATTTACGTTTTACACAGCATCCCAACTTTTTTTAAACTGGGGATGGAGTTCAATTATTTATTAGGCTACTGATGATAGAGCAAAATTTCTTGCTTTCTTTATCGAATACATTGATTCATCAGAACTCCTGTGCAGTGTAGTGTATCAAACATGAAGAGTCAAAAGCTTAAGGTCATTATCTCCCAGAAAAGTGTTATACTAAAATATAGTATACTGGAGAGCTTTATTCATGAGTGTAAACCTTTTATTTATTTCTCACATAACACATGCCAAAGTTTCTTGAGTTTCTCATTCCTGAGAGCAGGCTGCTGACACATCATAAAGGACACTTATTTATAATATGCTCATAATGACCATCATTTTAACACATTGTACTATTTGCATTTACTCTTTCTCACATTAATACAAACTTGCCATTATTTCTTCTGGTTTGCTCAGTCAGGAAACATAAGGAAAGCTGCTTTCACTGTACAAATAAAATTGAGCTAAATTGAAAACTGAAAAAATGAAGCATCTATTCCGGTATTGTGTATCCTGATACAAGCGTAGTATTGTACAAATTCCTATGATTTTTGCATTTTGTGTGAGTCAGCTAAATTACAAATGTTAGCACACATGAATAGTGCACATGAATGTGTTCACTATCTAATTCTGAACTGTAAATCTGCATACACACAGATGCACTTGTTAGGGATGATCAGTAACTCAATGAATGACTTCAGCTCTCCTGAAGACTTATTTCCCGCCAGTGGAGAAGCCATGAGTGAACACGAGCTCCTCTACTGCTTCCGCCGTGATTCTGACAAGGTCCAGAACTACTTGAAGATCCTTAAATGCAGAATTGTACCTGATCATGGCTGCTGAGCACCACTTACCTCCATTGCTGGACTGCATATATTGCTCTCAGTGCATTTCAATTCTTGATCTTCCACTATTTGTGTCCATGTTTGCTTGCCACATAAGGGGAATCTGTTTTCAAAGCTTTCATTTGTCAATAATGGTGAAGATTGGCAAAGAAGCTGATAAAGTTTGATAAAGCTGATAAAGTGATATGGTTGATACTGCAGTGACTGCAAATGGTCTGAAGAGAGCTGAATAAAATGGGTCAATTCTTCAACACAAAAATTGTTCATAGTGTATTTTTTTTTATAAGAACTCATCAATATCACTGTTATAATTATCCACTGGTCAAAAAGTTTATTTATGTTAGTTTGCAAAACCTAAAATGACTGGTTTTAATTTAACATTCATCTAGGGAGGATTTGGTTTTCATTTTATGCTCTATTGTTCAGTGGATTATGCCATTCCATGAAATGGCAAAGAAGAACCTGTGGATGAGGAGAGACACAAGGCTTAACCAGTTCGGTAACAGCCTAAGGCACTGCTCAAACTATTCCTTTGCTCTGTGTGAACCTTTAACATTTCTAACATACAGCCTCACATGTACAGGGAAAACACAAGGGTGGCTCGCAAAAGGTCGATAATCATTCCACTACTTTTTTACTGTAGAAACCTGTAATATGATGTAGTCTAATACAATATTTACCCAGGGGAGGAAATTCAACATGCAGTTAGTATAATGTGTCAAAAGCATCCACAAATGTACTCAAGTGAAAGTAAAATAGTTGCTACTTATCAGTGTGCTTAAGGTTTAAAAATTGGAACATAAATGTGTTTAACTGATGAAATTAAGTAATAGTTTAAATAATGGACTTTTATTATTTAACTCCCATGTGGCCATCGGCTCAAATTGACCCTTTTTTTATTTTTAATAAAAGAAAAAGATATAGAACAAATCATTTTTCCACACTAAACTCAGTTATTTTCTGAAAGAAAATTAACAAGAAAAAAAAACTTTTTGTTGGGAGGTTGTACAAAGTATTAAATGCAGGGGTGCCAAAAGATTGGGGCACACGTTTTTGTTGAAAGTAATTATTTCTTGATGAGGAACAAATTTATTACAAATTAAGGTTGGATTTTTCTCATCTTTTCAGAATCAGATGATGCTACGTCACCAAAAGGTGGATTTTTTTCTAATCCTTTTTTACTAATCTTTACAAGGGGTGTCAATAATTAATAATTGTGGTGGCCACAGTATTCATATATATGTATATTCGTATATATTAATATTTTTCAGCCCTAAACTTATCTGATATGCATTTTTTTACATGGACTGTAAAGACCATAAGTACATAGGAGGTGAAACCTGCTGATATATAACTATTCACACATACTACAGATAAATAAAACATTTCATCAAATACAAAAAGTATTTTTGATTTGAGACAATTATGACACCAATAGTACCACTTATACATGATATTTGTGTGCTTAAAAAGTGACATGTGGCTGATGTATCGTTCTAGCTAGCTAACCTTTGCACCAAACAAGGGATTATATTTGCGATTAATTCCTGATTTTCATGATAATAATAACCTCCAGGTCATTTACAGAACTGATGAAGACTTTGGTAGAATATCATCATGTGTTTAAGATAAATAAAAATACATATTAAGCATACACATTGATAAAAATACATCACAGATATACCTTACAGACCTCTCTCCACAATTATCAGGTGGCTCATATATATATATATATATATATATACACTACCAGTCAAACCTTCTAATTCAATTCAATTTTTCTTTATTTTTATGACTTTAAAAGAGACTGGATAATGATGGACTGTTGTTTCTCTTTACTTAGTTGAGCGGT
>JAQQZR010051030.1:0-18018 GCA_030068235.1 Notoglanidium macrostoma
GTATTTCCTCCTTTGTGTGTGGGAGAGCAGTTGTTGAAAATCAGAGAGAAGGAATAGAGAAGAGGGAGAAGGCAAGAACTGTTAGAACTTTTGATTCAGGTTCAATCTCTTTCAGACTCTGCAACTGTCTCTCTCTCGCTTTCTTCCGTCCGTAGAGCGCTCAGAGACTTGAGTCAACAATAGACACAAGGTCGTGTTAAACTCAGTCTAATTTAATAAAGAATGTCTAGGAGTACTTACACACAGAAGCACAGATGTCATAGTATCATCAATGGAACAGATAAGTAGAAAATCACCTTGTTTGGACAAAACATATGACATAATGAAAGTCTCCTGCGTGAGAAGTACGACACAAGATAAATCAAGAACAGTATATAATGTTCTCTACAATAGCTTAACCTAAACAAGCTTGGTCATGTCATAAGAACCTAAATTATCTAAAGATAGCAGGACAGAGAAAAAGCTGGGCACCTTTAAATCTGAGCCAGGGAAAGCCAGAATGACAATCCATGGCAGCAGGGTTAAAGGGTCAAAGCACAGAGAAAGGACAGAAAGTGGTCAAATTAAAGGAGCAAGTACAAGATTTTCAATCTAACACAGACTCTCCACTGGTGTCCCTCAGGTCTCGGTACTTGGTCCTCTTCTGTTTTCCTTCTAATGTTCTCTTGGTGAGGTAATATCCTCACATTTTTTCTCATACCACTGCTATGCAGATGACACTCAACTAATCCTCATCTTTCCTCCCTCAAACACTAATGCTACTGCCCGGTTCTCTGCATGTCTGGCAGATATCTCATGGATGGCAGCTCATCAGTTGAAACTCAACCGCAGCAAAACTGAACTTCTATTCATCCCCACATCAGGATCTTGTGATCTCCCTGGACAACTCTCTGATCTCTCCTTTGGTCACCTCATGTAACCTTGGAGTAACTATGGACAATCACCTATCTTTTTCCTTTCATATTGCTAATCTTCCTAGCACATGGCCGATTTCTCCTCTTCAGCATCAGAAGGATCTGTCCATTTCTTTCTGCACAGGCGGAATGAACTTCCCCTAGTTGTCTGAACAGCTGAGTCACCGGGTGTCTTCAAACGACAACTAAAGACCTACCTATTTCGGAATTACTTGGACTAGCACTTTATTTATTCTTTACTTTAAAAAAAACCACCTTTCTGTATTACTTGCCAACAGAGTTTT
This sequence comes from Notoglanidium macrostoma, assembly GCA_030068235.1. Classification (NCBI taxonomy): domain Eukaryota; kingdom Metazoa; phylum Chordata; class Actinopteri; order Siluriformes; family Auchenoglanididae; genus Notoglanidium; species Notoglanidium macrostoma. The sequence goes on from JAQQZR010051030.1 coordinate 1,199, forward strand.
TAGCATGATGATATTGAACCAGGAGCAGAATATATTTACTGCTAGAGACTTCAAAGCACTTATGTAAGTCGCTCTGGAGAACGGCGTCTGCCAAATGTCATAAATATGCGCATTTTAGTCTACATTAGTTGCCATGTCTGTGCCAGAACAATATGCAGGTTTACTCAAGGAGATCTATGACCAAAGATTTCCACCAAGAAATATTGTTGTTAAGCCAGTTAAGCCAGTCACTCTTCCTGAAACCATGGTTAATCTGCATGTAAAATTTTAGGGATCTATCAAAGTCTGATCGTCACAACACATGTTTGTGGAAGTGTATTGTGGCATTGAACAAAGGAGATTTTTGAAGACCACAGAAAAGAGTTGTTGATGCTCATCAGAAAAAGGCTACAAAACCATCTCTAAAGAGTTTGGACTCCACCAATCCACAGTCGGAGTTTGTGTACAAATGTAGGAAATTCAAGATCTTGTTACCCTCTCAAGGAGTGGAGACCGACAAAGATCACTCCAAGAGCAAGGTGTCTAATAGTCCTCAAGGTCTCAAATGAGCCCAGGGGTAATGTCTACACAACTAAAGGCCTCTCTCACATTGGCTAATGTTAATGTTCATGAGTTCAGGAGAACACTGAACAATGGTGAGCATGGCAGGTTACAAGGAGAAAGCCACTGATCTCCAAAAAGAACATTGCCCACCATGTTTGCTGAAGATCACATGGAAAAATGTTTTGTGGTTGAATGAGACCAAAATAGAACATTTTGGTTTAAATAAAAAGCATTATGTTTGAGAAAGGAAAACACTGCATTCCAGCTGTCATACCCTGCTCCTTATTCCGCGCTCAGCGCGCGGTGAAATCTCAGCCATACGCGCAGCTGGCGCTTCATCTCCGTTGCGGAGGCACGCGCTTTCGCATCTCAATCTCGGAGAACACCCGAACTACACGGACTACAGTTCCCACGAGCGCCTGCTCCCAGCCTGTAGGCCAATCAGTGGGGAGCAGGTGGCTCTCATTGATGGACAAATTGTGCCATGTTTAAAAGGACTGCTTTTGTGCTTCTGTTTGGCAAAGCATTGACTTTCTTTAGTATTGTCTGCCATGCGTATGTTACCCGTGTTTTGATTATCCGTGTTTGACACAGTTTTGTGTTATTTTGACTACTCTTTTGGATTGCCCCTTTGACTCTGTTTGTTCACGCTCTCTGCATGCCGTCTTTGTACCTCTGCTCTGTGTGTATATAGTGTAATATAATTCATATATATTGAACTCAAGCTGAGTTTCACCGGCCATCTCCAGTCTACCTGCGCTTGTGTTCCGATCATTTATCATTTATGCAATCATTTATCGCTCAACAAATGAAACCTATAATGAATCCTACTTTTCCTGCTGTACAGGTGTCAAAGGAGCAAGATTTTATGTTCTAGTATTTGTTCTTTTAGAACAAAAGGGGGCATTGTTAGATTGAAAATCTTGTCCCTGTTTCTTTTAATTTGATCACTGTCCCTTTTCTTTTCTTTCTGTGTCCTTTGACCCTTTGACCCTGCTGCCAGGGAGCTTCATTGTGGCTCTTTGTGACTCAGGAGTTAACAGTGTCCTTCTTTCTTTCCTGTCCTGTGATCCTCAGATAATTTAGGTCCTCTTAACATGACAGAATTTAATTGTTTAGGTCAAGCTATCATAAAGAACACTCCATACTTATCTTCTGTCATCATGAACTGATCAGCAGGGTATCAATTAACTTTAGGTCGAATAAACAAAGCATCTGCTCCTTATCTGTTCCTTTAAAGAATGTACAATGACATTTGTATTCCTATGTATAAATACTGCTAGAATTTCAGCAGTAAAATCAGACTGAGTTTAACACAACCCTGTGTCTGTTTAGATCATTCTCCAACCCCTTGTCAGACAGAGAAAGAGACAGAGATGGTTACGGAGTCTGAAAGAGATTGAACCTGAATAAGAAATAAATCTTAACAAGAGTGTTAAGCTATTCAATGTAAAACTATAATAATCCATGATGATAATCCATGACTCGGACAGTGCTTCAGTGTCACAACAATTAAATTGTCTATGACAAGGTTGGTCACTTCAGAATGGGCTTTACTGCATGAAACTAGAATTTGCAAAAGGCACACACACATACACACATACATAAAGAGACTGTATTTGATGGTAACTGATATTTAAAAAAATTTGGTGAGGCAAATTTAACGTTAATCCCATTTTATACTTATATTTATACTTGTTATCTTGCATTTCTTAGACCTGTTAAAACCAGGCTGCTGTCTCATTTCATTGTGGCAAATTTATTTTAAGTAGGATAGCTTGACTTTTACAGGGAACACTGTACTTTTTAAAAATGTCAGATTATATCACCTACGTTCGTAGAACTTGTTGAGTATGACACTCAAGGGCTTCTGAATGACTACTCATACGGTACAAACATATAAACTGGTGAAAATGTGGGGGAGGGGCACTGTGGTGAAATGGGATGAGGAGCCAGGTGCAGAGCTGGAACACAGCTCACAGAAAAATTAACATTAGCTTTACTTATTTAGCAGTTTATCCTTTAAAAACTAATTATAATGTTTAAAAACTATATACCATTTTTGTGTAGTTATCAGTTACCATAAATCCAAACTGCTATTTTACAGGAAATTCACCAACATTCCATTTTGCCGCTAACATTCCTCTTAAATAATACATTTAGCTAACTAACATTAGCATCATCCATTAGCTACCTTTAGATGGCCTTAAGTTACTACAAATGCTCCCTCTCTCTGTCTCACTCTCCTTTCTCTTGCTATCTCTCACACACACACACACACACACACACACACACAATATTTAATGACAAATGATATAAAAATGTATATGGTGAGGCAAACGTAACATTAATCCGATTATATATTGTTGTGGAAATTACAGAACAAACAGAGACTGAGGCAGTCCTTCGAGAATCTCCTTTATTCTATAAGACAGGATAGAGAGCAATGCAGTGCTGCAAACAGAAAGGTAGAAAAGGAAAGAAGCCCCGTCTCTCTCTTAGGGGCAGTTTTTATAAACCCCTGATATCTTATGCGGTTCCATATCTCTACATGGGCTTCAACTGGTCCAAACCGGCTACAATACATACAATTTCTAGTTACCCTTGAGTAGGTTTTGACTACAGATATGCACCATGTCCTTGCTGGGGAGAGAAAGACCGATACTGAGGAGGGGAAAAAACACACAGGAATGCAGACAGATACAGAAGAAGAAAACAACTTATAAAAGAGAAATTTAAGACTTAATATAAGATGTAACACACACTGGGATTATTGATTTTCATTACAATATTCAATAACTTACATTATTTTCTCAGACCTGTTAAAGGTAGCTGCCACAATCCATTATGGTAAACTTATTTTAAACAGGATAGTTTGACTTTTACAGAAAACATTGTACTTGTCTGAAAATGTTTAATATTATATCACCTACCTTGTTGAGGATGGTCAAGGGCACACTCGACTTCTGAGTGATGACTCATGCGGTGAAACCGTTAAAACAGGTGAAACTGTGGGGAAATTGCATGAGGAGCTAGGTCCAGAGTTTAGAACTTTACATACAGCACAATTTGTAGTTATGATTTTTTAATGGACATTTATCCATCCATCCATCCATTATCTATACTGCTTTATCCATCTGGGTCGTGGGGAAGCTGGAGCCAATCCCAGCATCATCGGGCGAGAGGCGGTGTACACCCTGGGCAGGTCGCCAGTCCACCACAGGGAGAACACAGACAAACAGCCACACACGCTCGCATTCACACCTATGGGCAATTCAGAGTAGCCTAATCTGCATGTCTTTGGACTGTGGGAGGAAACCAGAGCACCCGTAGGAAACCCACGCATGCACGGGGAGAACATGCAGAAAGGCACCCTGGGTGACTCGATGATCGAACCCAGGACCTTCTTGCTGTGAGGCGACAGTGCTAACCACTGCGCCACCGTGCTACGCTGGATATTTATTAAATATGTAAAAATTTGTGCTATCACAATTTCCTATAGTACTCAGGATCTGTGAGTGTCTTTGGGTAGCATTTTTCCTTCTAGTTTCATGTTTCCAGAAACTGCTGACAATTTCATAAAAATCACAAAGATTTGTTTAGTGCAAATTATATTAACACAAATATCAATAATATGGGAATGTAGTGAAAAATACTCACCTGCTGCAAGACTGCTGAATGCATGGGCATCTAAAACATTGCAGCAAAGTAATGTGAAATTGATTTGTGCAGTAGCACTCGGCAGCAGACATTGTCTGGAACAAAACACCTGCTCTTTTTAATGATAATTTTGTCATAAACATTATGGAACATTATGAATATTATTTTGAATGTCTTGTGAATGTCATAAATGCAATGTTATTTAAAGACCTATATAAGATCTGCCTTTAATATTCATAAACACCACAAATCGTCCTCATAACATTCTGCACGGAACGCTACCTAGTGGACCAAAGCCAGATGTCCCCAAATGTCATGGGGATGTCTCTTTTTAGCTGGGATATTATGTATGCTAAGAATACACAATTGTTTATCAACGCTACTGGGTAAGAAAAATAGGCTAGTTTAACTTTTTTAGCTAATTGAATCAAATAGCTTCGATACTACTTCGCTTCTTGTTAGCTACCTAACAAAAGATAACAAAGTTGTTCTGGATAATTCAAGCAGGAACATCACACTTCTCCTCACATTCCCACAAATGAATGATAATTATACATCAAAACACAAGTTATATCATGAGGCTAGCAGAGTAGTGTACTGTAAAGAGTTACATACCATAGAGAAAGTCCTACTGATGTTTCTGCTCAATCATTTTACTCAAATGTGTTTTTATGAAGTGATGTATCTCTTGTACAGTGTGTTTCACCACACAGATCAACTAATAATGAAATTATTGGCAATTATTTTTATTATTGATTTTTATTGATTTTGTTGATTAGTTGGTGCAGCCCTTAGGCATTTTGAAATTCTAATCTTGTAAATAATCCCCATTTTTACTAAAAGTATCTGTAATATAATTTGTTTTTGTGACTGTAACAAAATATACAGAATACAGTTCAACTTTTTTGTATCCTAATGATGTAACATCCGTGTAGGATGAAGTAAAGTGAATAACATTAATTATCTTGTTGCAGTGGGACCTATCAAGGGGCAGGATATGTTAGGCAGCAAGTGAACAGTCAGTTCTCATAGTTGATGTGTTGTAAGCAGGAATGGGCAAGCATAAGCATCTGAGCAACTTTGACAAGGGCCAAATTGTGACCTCTATATGACTGGGTCACAGCATCTTCAAAATGGCAGGTCTTGTGGGGTGTTCCCAATATGCAGTGGTTAGTATCTACCAAAAGTCATCCAACAAAAGACAACCAGTGAACTGGTGACAGGGTCATGGGCACCCAAGGCTCATTAATATGTATCGGGAGTGGAGGCTAGCCCATCTGGTCTGATCCCACATAAGAGCTACTGTAGCACAAATTGCTGAAAAAGTAAATGCTGGCTTTGATAGAAAAGTGTGAGAACACAGTGCATTGCAGCTTGCCGTGTATGCGGCTGCATAACTTCAGACCTGTCTGAGTGCCCATGCTGATCCCTATCCACCACCAAAAAGGTCTATAATGGGCACTTGAGTCTCAGAACATATGGATGGCCAGGTGCATGTACATCACTAACCTTGAGAAGAGATGGCACCATGATGCACTATGGGTAGAAGGCAAGCCAACAGAGGCAGAGTGATGTTCTGGGCAATGTTATGCTGGGAAACTTGGATCCTGGCATTCATATAGATGTTTACATATCCCATCTACCTAAACATTGTTGCAGACCAAATACCCCCTTCATGGCAATGGTATTCCCTATTGCCAGTGACCTCTTTCAGCAGGATAATGCACCCTGCTACATGCAAAAATTGTTCAGGAATGGTTTGCGGAACATAAATAGTTTGAGGTGTTGATTTGGCTTCCAAATTCTCCAGTTTCCAAATTCTCAATCTGTGGGATGTTCTAGACAAAAAAGTTCAATCCATAGAGGCCCTATCTCTAAATTTACAAGACATAAAGTATCTGCTGCTAACATTTTGGTGCTAGATAGTATCGCACACTTTCAGAGGTCTTGTGGAGTTCATGCCTCGATGGGTCAGAGCTGTTTTGGTGGCACAATACCCAATATTAGGCAGGTTTTAATGTTATGGCTGATCGGTGTATAATACAAGCCAAACACAATTGATTCACTGCTTAAATGACAGCTTGTGCTGTACTGTAAATTCACTTACTGAATGACACCTTGTGCTGTAAAGTCACATTTTGACTGAAAACATTGCTATGCATTTGATCTCCAATAAACCTCATTTAAAATAATTGATGCTATCCTTCAAAAAATATACAATTAAATTTCACCTACCGATCACTCATCAGTTAGTGAATGGAATGACTTTCCATTATTCATTTTCATTTACATTCATTCAAATGATCCCCCATAACCTTCAAGCACTTCATCATTTCAGTTCAATTTAATTTATTTGTATAGCACTTTTAACAACAGACATTGTCACAAAGCAGCTTCACAGAAGTATATAAATGAATCTATAAATGTGTGTGTGTGTGTGTGTGTGTGTGTGTGTGTGTGTGTGTGTGTGTGTGTGTGTGTGTGTGTGTGTGTGTGTGATGAGCAAGCCTGTGGTGAGGGTGGCAAGGAAAAACTCCTTGAGTTGACAAGAGGAAGAATCCACAGGGGTTTCACCAAAACCTGGTTTTCCAAAAACAACTGAACTCTGTATTAGGAAAACTATTCTGTGTAGGGCCTCCCTTTGCTCTCAAATCAACCTAAATTATTCATTGCATGGATAGGAACCTTTGAGATTCTGAACCATATGGACATGACTGCCTCACATGATTCCTACAGATATTTCAGGTGCATGTTCATGCTGCAAATGCTGGTTACTGGGAAGGCCACTGAAGAACATTAGAGACTTTGTGATATTCATGAAACCAGTTTGAGATTATTTTGTTTAGTTACAGGGTGCATTGTCGTGATAGATGTGTAACAGGTGAATTGTGGCCATGAAAGGATGCACATGGTGAAAAACAATTAACAAATAAGCTATGGCATTCATGCAATGATTAATTGTTATTAACGGGCCCAAAGTGTACTAAGAAAACATTTTCCACACAATTATACCACCTCCACCAGCCTGGACTGTTCACATAATTCAGGTTGAATCCATGGATTCATGTTGTTGGTGCCAAATTCTGACCCTACCAACTGTATGCCACAATAGAAATCGAGATTCCTCAGATCAGGCTACATTTTTCTACTGCTGTCATTTTGTGTTAACCCAATGTGGTCTTCTGCTGTTGCACCTCATCTGCCTCAAGGTTCAACATGTTGTGCATTCAAAGATGTTTAATGCTCACCCCAATTGTACAGAGTGGTTATGTGAGTTACTGTAGCCTTTCTGTTAGCCTAAACTAGACATTATCTGTTGACCTTTTTTATGCACAAGACATTTCCTTCAGCAGAATAGAAGTTAACTGGGTGTTTTTTCTTTATTGCTCCATTCTGAGTAAACTCTGGAGACTTTTGTGTTGTGGAAATCCCATGGCCCCATTGTTCAAAGAATGATACAGATGTCGAAATCCCTTGATTTGCAATCCAGAATCACATAATCCATTTTTTGTCTCAGTTCTTCAAAGAAAAATTGGATTGAATCACTCAGATCCAGACACAAACTTGTCCAGATTACCAAACCTGGATTAACAGTACTATAATTTGGACCACATACCAAACTGAAGACTAATAGGTATGTAAAAGAACAGGTAGAACAGCCAGCATGGGGTCAGTTAAAGTGTTTTTATTGAAAAAGCAAAAAATAATACAAATACCCATTCCCATTTTCAATGCCCTTTAAAGTCAAACTTCATTAAAAAATTTATTAAAATCAATTAAAAATCAAATATATATTACTCAAATACATTGTGGTCATTTTGACCAAGTATTTCAAATCCAATTTTTAAATGTCTAGTAGTTGGGGAAAAAAACATTTTTTTATTTCTTCATTTGTGAAATGACCAGAAGTTTGAATCTGTGCTTTTAGGAGGAGGATCTGAATTTTGGCTTTGGTTTGCAAATAATGCTTGGCCAAGAAAGTCTCTTTTTAAGCTCATGTGTCAGTAGCTACTAACTCTACCAGTGAGGAGTCACCTTCTTCTACAGTAACAGAGCTGAGATCAAGAATGAATGTTTCTTCTGCATCAGGAGGATCTGGCTCTCCTGGGGGCTTTGGCCTTCAGATTCTTCCATCTAAATTTTACTTGATCAATGGTCCTCTTCTGGCCAGACCCTGTAGCATTCACTTTCTGGGTGATTTCAACCAAAATGTCTTTTTTTCCTTCTTCATGGTCAGTACTCCTCCCTTAGTAGAATTAAAATGTCCTACTATTGAGGCATAATGACATCCTCCAGCAGTGCATGGGTTTCTGCTACTGTTAAATTAAGTTCATGGTCCAGGGTTCCACCTTGCTGATGTGGTGAACAGAGTTCATAGGCCATGGGCATGATTGATTTAACAGAAAACAACCTGAAGCATATCAGCTAACTGATGTTTAAGGGCCATTGAACCAATCAGTGGCTTCTTATTCAGTCTTTCTCAGATATCTTAGAGGGCCACTGACATGGCATGTATAGCCCATTGTCACTAACATTTTGGTAGGAAAGAATAAAGTCAAAGGGTATATGTTGTGCATTCAAAACCACTGAAGAACTTTATGCTCAGTTTAGTTTGGGAATGCTGATATTAAGTACAAAGCAGACCTGTTCAGGCCAAAACTTCAACACAGAACCAGAAGGAGTCACAGTCTGTCTGTGGAAGAACAGGTCCTCATTGTTTTGCACTTCAATGTATCTGGGTCTTTCTACCAAGTTGTTGGTGACAACTTGTATTGGAGTATAGGAGTGATCAAATCAACTGTGAATTATATGGTGAAAGCTGTGTCAATTACTTTGGCCAGTATGGCTAATCAATTTGATTCATTTCCAAGGGATGACCAGATTTCACAGATCAAGTACAAGTTTTTACTTTTGGGGAACATGCCCAACACTATGGCGGTCATTGATTGCACTCCTGTGTTTGTATAAATACCCCATGAGAGAGAGTGGGAGTACATCAACAGAAAGAGGAGGCACAGTATAAACATACAACTTGTGGGTGATACTGACCTCTTTTCCCAAACTGTGACCTGAAGTGGCCTGGGTCTGTCCATGATGTGTGTATCCTGAGTGAAAGCATTCAATACAGACAGCTCCAAAGCAACCAACCAGATAGCATAATATTAGGACACAGCACCTATCCACTCCTACCATGCCTGATGACCCCTTTTCTTGCAAAAACACACCTAAGCAGGAATGCTCTGACATTGCTCATTACAAAACAAAATGTGCTATTGAGGATTGTGGGGAAAAAAGGGAGAAGGCAAATTATGAAAACGTATTTTTTTAGACCATAGGCCTGGGAAAAGTTATAAGGGTGGGAAAGTTATGCATTATGAGCTATGAGAAAAGGCTGTGGGAAACAGTTGAAAAAGCTAGGATAATATTTAATGGAAGTTGACAGGACAATGTATGGGTAAAGGAGAAGTGAGAATATGGTTAGAAGATACTCATTGACATAAAGGGAGAGTTTAAAAGTTGGAAAACATGGGTGAACAGGGAAAGATTTTAAAGAGAATTAAATATAATGGTGGTAACTGAGAGTAGAACTAATAAGGGGAGTATTGTGTGAAACCACAAGAAACAGGAAATATCATGTCAAAATCTGTATAAAAGGAGAGTTGTCCAGCCCTGAAAGTCAATCAAAAATTGGACAGAGACTGTTGTTTTGAAAGATCCTTGGTTCTCTTCCTGGAAGAAACTTGTAGATGTCTGTCTGCAAATAAAGGATCTATTGGTTATCATCATGAATGACTCCAGCTAAATTCTGTTCAAATTCATTATTGTCTAAGAAAGTGTATTGAAGGTTTTAATTACATTGTAGTGGGCTATTGTCTGTACAAGAGACTAAGTTATAAAAGTTAACCTAGATTGTGGAGAGACCCATCCTGGGCAGGATCTTCTGCCTCCGGTTTGGCCCAACCAAGATGTTTCTGTGACAGGAAAATTGGCAAATCAGCCTGGAGGACAGCAGAGGAAATCCGAGTTGCTGGGAGTTAGATTCGTGGGCAGAGTCCAGCTAGAACATGGTGCCAAATTAGGAAAAAGATAAGCAGAATCCTGTTTCATCAAATTCTGCATTAGTTTAGAGTCTATATGAGTTTATAGAGTTTATAAAAATTGACAAAGAAGATAAGAAGTCTTCATGATGATGAAAAACTGCTTTCTTAACTGCTTAAACACTTAATGCCTGCTGTCTGTGTTATGCCTAACAGTACTGTATGTGTTATTTGTTGTTTTAAGGTAAAGGAAAAGAGAATTTATTGTATTATATAAGAAAAATAAAACATAGTAGCAGAAAAAGACAATAAAAATTGGGAAGTTAAGTAAGGAGCTTTAGGCAATCTGCTTGAAGAACCTAGGTTTGGGTTTGGCTGGACAAATACGCAGGTTAGGAGATGGCATAGACAACCAATGTGTTTATTAAACACATTCAATAGTACAAAAACGGCAGGCAAAGGGGTAATTCAAAATAACAGAAACAATGGTTGGGTGATCGGGAAACAGAACAACACTCGGAAAACAAAAGACAATTTCCTAATTGAGAAAACAGAGTCCAAAAAACCAATGAAAGCAAATACAGGAAAATACAAGGCTATGCAATAGCAACACAGGGTCTAGACTAATGTTTAGCAAAATCAATGAGAAACAAAGTCTTTTAAACAAGGTGTGAGTGCAAGAAGATTGGATGCACCTGTACATGCAGCGAGGGGAAGATCATGACAGGTACAGAAAAAAGCAGTTGAGGATCAAGAGTTAAAGGTTAATGAGAATACCTGACCCAGATTGTTTTTTCCCTTAGCTCTTCAGTTAGGAAGGCAGAGGTGAGCAGAGAGGTGTGAAGAAAATAACCTCAATGCCCAGATAAAGGTTGGATTAGGATAATGATGAAAAAGAAATAAATGAGAGAGAGAAAGAAGAAAAATTCCTTGGCCATAGGTGGATGAAAAGAGGAAACCCGCATTAGGTTAAGGTTAGGGACAGTTCGGAGCAGAAGCTGAATGCTCATAGGAACTGTAGGAAGAAGGTGTTCATAGGGATTTAGGTTGCCACTTGGGTAACATCGGGGACAGGCTGCATTGTACTGGAGTTACGTCAAGTGGAAAGTAAGAATTGGGAATTTGACTTTTGAAACCAGAAGGTTGAGTACTGGTCATCCGAGTGTTTCCTTTTATTTTCTAAATGCTCTCCAACCCCAAGATCTACACTCTCACTTATTTTAGGAGGAATATTTCCATTGAAAAAATTAAGAGCATGAGTGATACTCCTAAAATAAGGTAAAGTATGTACACAACTTGAGCTTTGTGTGGTCACCCGACTAAGTGCCAGCATTGCCAGTATTTTGGATATAAGAGACCTAAAGATAGAGTGTGATTGAAGAGTGAACGGGGGGGAAAAGCTAGACAAACCAAGGAAAAAGAAGCAGCAGCCAGATAAAACAGGAGGATTCTTGCATTAAAAGGAGCATGGAAGTAAAATCATTTTATTAAAGAGGTGTGATGGACAGAGGAAAATCTTTGGGACAATTTTTTGGAAGGATAATTGAGAGTGTTTCCCAGTTGTTAACAGAATCCAACAACTGGATGTGTAAGTATAAATGGGAAGAAGCTAGATGTTGAGATTAAAAAGAAAACATCTCTAAAATCAGAGTTTGGGTTTCTAAAGGTCAAGGGCATAGAAGTAAGAATTGTGGGATATGTGGTTTGGTCCACTCACCCAGTATATAGAAACCATGCATGGGAGTCAATGCTTACAAAAAACATATGAGTGATAGAATAGGAATGGATCAAAGTACAGGAGAAGGGGAAAGGAATACAGGTGTAGGATTGAGAAGAAAGTTGGCTGCTGAGACAGCAGGGGTTTGGACACACTTTTGGAACAAAAGGATCTGTAGAGATTGTGATGCATATACAGTGTGACAAAGTGTATAGATTTCAAGACTGATAACACATTGGTCTTGGGAATACAGAGCATTAAGTGGGCACGTGAGATCACGCACATTTGATTGGTGGACAAGGGAGAATTTAGCACCAATTTTGTAACGACTACTAACAAAGGGGCCTGAAGACTGGGAAGAAGTAGAATTTAGGGGAGTTTGTATTTGAGGGAAATAGCAGTATGAAGAGGTAAAGGACTCTGACCTTAAAGTAAAGACTGAAATAACTAAAAGAGAGGTTAAGTAGATAAGGCTAGCTGAGTACAGGACCCAACAGAGCAGAAGCAGAACCCAGTGGGTAATAAAATTTATGAAGGCAGTAACAGTTGCTAACATACTAGCAAGTTTTAAGCTGGGGAGAGTAAGACCTCAAAATCTGACACATAGGCATGGCTATGTGTGGATGGTCTGATAACACATACAGGTACAAAGGCTTTGAGAATCTAATAATGGCTAAATTACTAAAGAAAAGCAGTAAAGGAGGTATGATTCCAGGAGAAGTTGTAGAGTCTAATTGTGAGTGGACAAATAAGAAGCCTATAAAAACGGTGGATGGACTATTGACATAAAACCACTAAAAATCACATATCAGTGGCCAATTGGGGTCACCTTTAATGAGGAAGTATGCAAGCTAGTGAGAGATTTGGAAGAAGCAAAGGAAGTCAGGAAGAAGAAAAACAAGAAAAACAGAGAAATACATATGCAGGTATTAGACCTGTTTGAAACAGAAGTTAAACAAATGAGAGAGAGGAAAGCAAAGTATATGGCAGAAGAGAAGAAAAGACAGGAGAATATAGAATGAGAGAAAGCTGAATGTGAAAGGAAGGAAAAGAAGGTACAAAGGGAAGAGGAGGAAGAATGGGAAACTTCTAGAACAAGGGGTACAGAAAGGGAGTGTAGAGGAAGGATTGTATCCATGTTTGATAGAAGGAAGGCTGCTCCCATATGCCTTCCAGAATGCCTGCCCAGAAGCAGCTATTGATCCGCCCCAATGGGACCCTACTCCTAATAATAAAAATATGAACATGAAAGCTGATGACCCTCAGTCTGCATCAAGTAGTAACCAGATGCCACTGCAAGCTGAAATACAGATGCCTGATGGATGGATGAGGATATCTCTGAAAGGACACTTGAGACTAACTGAGGATAATTCCACCACTGGCAGTTTCGATACGTTAGATGAGTTTCCATCCCCAGGCATTTAACATTTAAAAATGGATAATGAGGATGGCTGCAACATGAGTTCCAGAAGAAGTGGGTTGAAGAAACAGGGACTGCATGGGATGGAGAACAAAAAACTGTTCCAACTAATATTCATGAAGAGCCTAACTAAGAAAGTGCAAGATTCAAAGAAGTGGTGGGCATAAGCACAATGGACTGGTCAACATTTCAGGCCCACATAGTCCATCACATTGAGAAGTATAAGAAAAAGAAGCATAAGAAAGAGGAAGATATAAAGCAGCTGACCATGCAGTTTCAGAGAATCCAGTTGAGTGAACTAACAAAACAAAGTAATAAAGAGAAAGAGGACTTGAAGACTCAATCTGTGATTATTGTGACTACGTTGACCTGGTGCAACCTCAAATGCAACCATGAGGGGGAGTGATGAAGCCACAAGAACAGCCCCAGATGCAACCCCAAGTACCATAACAGTAGCAATCAACTCAGCCACTGCCTCCTATAAATGTGTATGTATGAGAGGGAGGAGGAAGAGGCTCCATGCTACAAAGAGGAAGAGGAAGAGGCTGGTGCAGAGGCAATTTCCAGAATGCATCATGACCCTGAATCTATTAGCAGCCTAATATGGGAGTAAGCCAAAGAAATAATGGATTTCAGGTGCAATGTTGGCTCTATGGGCAACATGGATACATGAGCCTCAACTACCCAAATGGAAGATTTGCACCACAGCAGCAACAACAGATTGAAGGTTTTCCCCAGAATGTGGAGGGACCACAGCAAGGTTGGCTCTAAGGATGCCCGGAGAAGCAGGAAGGGGAGGGGACACAGGCAGTAGTAAGCTCCCGGCCATGAGGATCAGAGAAATAACCTAAAGTTCAGAAATCAATCAATGGTCAGTCCCCCGTCCAATTCCTAATAGATACCTGTGCCACATTTTCATGCATTGGACCATAGGGAATAGACCTCCCCCTCTCAAACAACAAATAAGAAGAGGCTTACTTGTTAAGGACCTTAAGAAGAGGTCCGGGAAACAAAATTTTACTGAACCACATGAACTGACCATTGAAGGACAAACAGTATTAATTGTTGTTCACAGATGAGGTATTCACAATCCCCAATTAACTTATTAGGAAAAGACATTTTGTGTAAATTAAAAGCAAATATAATGTGCACACAGGATGGAATCCAAGTGTAAATTTCAGAATATTGGCAGATGGTGATGGTTGCTGAAAAGACAAAAGCAACTCTGATCTTGCCCACAGTCCACTGGCTAAGACTTTTGGAAAATATAAACAAAGACTTTGAAGAAGGGAAACCATGCTTGCAACAAATGAGGCCTGACTTAGCCATGGTGATGGATCCTTTACACTGCACCTTGCATTATGACCCAGCTAGCAAGGATGAAACATGCTTGGGCATACCTTCTAGAAGACAAATATTTGAATGTAAAAACAGGGTACTTCATTGTAGGATCACAGGGCATAGCAGCCATAGCAGAGTAAACTGAAAGGAAAGAGCCATGGTATAGAGTGGAGAATGCTGTACCACATGTAACACTAATGATATCTAGTGAATACGAAGCAAAGATTTGCAACCTATGATAAAGATAGCAAAGCAAATAGAATGGATTCCAACCTCATGTTCGAGGGTTCACATGTCAAAGGATGGTACATGTATGAAGATAGAAAAAAGAACAGTACATAAAACTATAGCAGAAAAGGCAAACATAGATAGGGCATTATGGAAAGCAACACAGTGTTTTCTAACTAGTGAAAATGAAGGTAAAATCAGCAGGAAAGGTGCAGATACAACTCCAGCCAGGGGTATTGTTACCTAGGCAGAGACAATATCCTTTAAGGCAGGCAGCAATAGATGGAATTAGATCCACAATACATTGGCTAGTAGTGTGGAGTACTGGTGGAAACTAAGATTCCATGCAACACTTTAATCTTTCTAGTACGAAAACCAAATTCTGATAAGTGGACATTAAGCCATGATCTCAGAGCTGTCAATGAAGCAGTTATAGCAGAAGACCCTGTAGTGCCAGACCCTTATATGCTGCTGTCAAACATCCTGTCTGAAACAAAATACTGCATGGTAATTTACCTTTGCTCAGCATTCTTTAGTGTACTGTTACATGAGGACTCAAGGTACTTGTTTGACTTTACTTATGAAGAGAAACAATATACCTAAATATGCATGCCTCAGGGATATTGTGAGAGTCCCTCTGTGTTTAATAGGGTGTTGACAGAAGATTTAAAGTCGATAAAGATGGATAGTTTTGTCCTTGCAGATGTAGATGACTTGTTTTGTAGCCCAATAAGAGAACAATGTGAGAAGGACTCCATAATCATGCTAACAAAACTGGTGGAAAAAGGACACAAAGTCAGTAAAGATAGACTTCAATTCTGTAAGGAAGAGGCAGAATACTTTGGGAGAAGGCTGAAGGGCACCCTACTGGTTAATCTTTCCAGAACACATAGAAGCAGGTTGTAAGGCATCCAAACTAGAAACTGTGGCTGATATGCTGTCA
The DNA here is from genome assembly GCA_030068235.1 of Notoglanidium macrostoma. Classification (NCBI taxonomy): domain Eukaryota; kingdom Metazoa; phylum Chordata; class Actinopteri; order Siluriformes; family Auchenoglanididae; genus Notoglanidium; species Notoglanidium macrostoma. Next base: position 17,089 of record JAQQZR010051030.1, read on the forward strand.
TTCTTGGGCATGGCTGGATACAGCTGAAAGTGGATATGTGATTTTGCTTTGATTGTAGCCCTGCTAAGGAAAATGGTTTTGGAAGTAGGGCAGAGTAACTTAAAAGGGACACTTAATTGGACTGATGAAGCTGAGCAGGCTTTTGTAGAATTAAAACAGCCATGAGCACAACCCCCACTTTGGCAAACCCTGACTGCTCAAAACCATTTAAAACATATGTAGCGGATAAAAGGGGGCATGTGAATGTGGTACTTACTCAGGACATTAGCGGAGGCCAGCAGCCTACTGCATATTTCAGTGCACAATTGGAAAAAGTGAAATACGGGATGCCACCATGCTACCAGGCTTTAGCTGCCGCAGTCTATGCCTGTGAAAAAGCCTCAGTAATCACGATGAGATAAAAAGTAGAATTGTACATGCAACATGCATTAATTACAGGAACAAATTTTGTCTTGACAAACACGCAATGTATAGGATATGATGTGATATTATCTGCATCGGAGCTTACTATGCATAAGTGTACTCACGCAAATCCAGAGGAACGCATGGTCAAGTCAAGTGGCTTTTATTGTCATTTCAACCATATACAGATGATACAGTACTTCGGTCCACAACGTTCTTCCAAGACCAAGGTGCTACATATAAGACAACACAGAATTAAAAAAAAGTGAATGTGTGCAACAGAAGAAAACACAAGACAACATAAAGTGCACCTGTGCAAACATGTGCAAACACTGCAGACAGTGCAGACATCACAATACAAGACAGTGCATCACTAATCCAAGTTGTGTAAATCATATAAAATCCTGGTCAGTGATATACAAGTTAACTGAGGTAATTGAATGTATTTATTTGTGTTCGTGTGTGTGTGTGTGTGTGTGTGTGTGTGTGTGTGTGTGTGTGTGTGTGTGTGTGTGTGTGTGTGTGTGT
>JAQQZR010051031.1:0-16577 GCA_030068235.1 Notoglanidium macrostoma
TTAGGGGTATATATAGATAAATGTATAGATTCATAAGTTTATATTCAGAATTTATATACTTTTATGAAGCTGCTTTGAGACAATGTCTGTTGTTAAAAAGTGCTATACAAATAAAAATGAATTGAATTGAATTAATAAAGAGATTCTACAGTGTGCAGTAGCTATATTTCGCAAATACACATGTATTTCACAATGTATGAGAAATACGGGCTAATTTCGAAATATTGAATAAATTACAATTTAAGTTAAACGCGAACAAAAAACTTTAATCGACCACGTAATTATTCTGCCTGCCTTCTGTGTTTCTTGTATTGTTTGTTTTTCAGTTGAAAACTGAAATCAACATCCACATATACAGTAACGTTTAGGAATGGGATATAATGTTAATTGTTTTACCATACCGCACGTAGAAGCCTGATCATATGAGTTCATGCTGCGGATCATGTGGCTAGAGTGGCTGGATGATTAAAATTCGGGTGCTTATATTTTGCAGCTGGATATTTAAAGGGAGAGGCTCCCCAATGCGTATCTACAGGAGAAACGTATGATGTACTGCTTTAGTCTCCATTATGCTACGTTATACTACTTCTACAGCGATTACCATTAATATCATTTATCGGTATTCATCATCAACACCTTTCATCTTAAAACAAGAACATGTGTTAGCATCAACCTCAAAACGCGAATTGCATCTTACAGACGCAAATCCCGGCAAATCGGCTTTCAGGCAGTCGGTGCGCTGTTAAATCGAACCGCGTGACGCTGATCACGGCAGCGTGAGAAAAACAGGTTGAAAGCAGCAGTGTGAGAACAGCGGAAGTTCACCGAGCCGTAATACACTCCCGGGAGACAAGGATCTGCAGACCTCTTCAGCATTCGGCGCCCGTTTATTCTACGTAAGTAGTTTACGATGCTTCTGAGAAATGGGACACCCAAGAATGATGGGGATCTTCATTTAGGCCTAATTATAAACAAAAGTTTAGGATGCAGATTCTCGCTGACATAAACATGAATTGTCTGACAGAATTGTAGAACGTGGCACTATCAGGACACGAACGGGGAAACGGACCGCGCGCACCCACAAATGCGGAACCGCCGGTATTGTTTATTTTGAGTATCGGATTATGAAAAGGTGAATAACTTATATCCGCAGATATTTTGCTTGAGTGTTAAGATGGGTTGTAAGGTGTTGTCAAGGTGTGAAGTGTACCCTGTGTTTGCAAAGCTGAAATGTGAGGGGGGAAAGGATCACGAAGTCTAATGTATCCCAGTTTACCCATGCAGGAGCGGTTACAGTGCAGTATTGGGGAAATAGCCTGCTTGTTCGTCTCGTTTTCTTGATATTCTGCTGGTCAAATTAACATTTTTATTCAGTCACGCTGAAAGACGTGGATGTGTTAAACCGTGTACACAGGCCATTTAGAATTCTTCCTGCATGTACTATTAGTACGGTTACTATAGTTACCACTAGAGTCATGTCCACTGGAACTTCACCTGAGCTTTGATATTTGATGTTTTTTTTTTTAATATTGAATAAATGATTGTCAGACAATTATAATAAGGTATCTCTGCATGACCTACATCACAGAAGATGTCTCTGAGTGTCACTGAATCAGTCAAGTGATGGCAGTTCTAAGTGGGCATAACTGAATACATATGTGGTATTTCTGAAGTGGGAAATAGAGTCACAATATATACTCCTGTATTTTCACAAGCTGTGCCTTTCAGCTTCTTTCTTGTAATCTTTTTGTGAAAGAAAAAAGATTCCATATTATGTCGAACGGGGCAAGATTTAAGGGATCGATTTTTTTAAACAGTGTATCCTGCTGACAGTGACCGTAGCATAGCTGCTTTAAATCTCCAGAGTCCCTAGTTCAGTCCTAGGTTGGCCTCATGTTAGGCCTTTTGACTTCTTGAGTTTATCTTTATGTTCATGTGGATTTCCTCCAGGTTTTCTGTTTCAATCCCATCTGTTAAGAACATACTGTTAGGTGGATTGGCTACATTGTTACATAGTTATCAGCAAAAATAGACAGTGAAAATATTTGTTGATAGTCAAATTGCCACTTAAATTGACATGCAACACATGTTTTCATGCTACATATAGCTTTTAGCCTCTGCCATCTTGGTCAGAATTTTTTTTGTTACACCTGCCTGTCAAGAGAACAAATCCGGCAGTGGCTTGACAATTTGGTGAAAACCACCTAGCGGAAACATCATCTGTATAAATAAATTATACAGTCGATGGGTGGAGATAACTAATCATGTTGGATGCATAATGCTGATATCATGTTGATCTTGTTTTGTTTTGTTTTTTTTGCATATGATAAAATACAACAATTTAATAATAATAACAAATAACAAATAAATAATAACAAATGAGACGCAGAATTTCTGAATTTAAATGAACATGTATTTAAACTCCGTTGTCTGCATTGTCTGCAAGTTGATCTGCGCTGTCTGCAATAGAGTTATTTTAAATAAAAAATAATCAACTTAATAAATGTCTACAGGTAATAAAAATTAATTTAGTAAAAAACTATGAATGAGTATTAGCAATTATAGGGGTTATGGAAATTATTTGGGGCTAATGAAATCAGCATGTAACTTGTCTTTTGTGTTATTTAGCAAGCTAGTGATTTTTCATGTAACTAGCTAAGTAGCTCGTTAGCTAACTAGTTTCATGTAAGATGACTAGCATGATAATGGTAATGAGCATCTTTGTCTTTTTTTCACTTTAGCAGTTCTTCCCAGTCACTTAACATTTGTTGTTATAATCATAGAGAATGAACAGCATCTAGCCTCTAACAACCTGCTTGTCTCTCTTGTGTCACATGTAAATGTTTGGGAAATGATACTTTTTTCCTGTAGTTTCTGCTTTTGACAGCAGTTTGTTTTCATTGAGTTGCCTTGCAACGCCTTCACACAATGTAATTTCTTGTTATTCACCGACCCCTGAATGAGAGCAAAGCGAAAACATACTGCTAGCTCTCCACTTCAATCACTCTCTTTCTCATGCACAAACGCACATGCACATGTACACACACTAATTCTGACTCCCTCCTGGTGTTGAATGATGTATGATGATGATTTAAAAAAATTAAAATGAGGGGGCATATGTGCAAGTTGCTCACGTCGCACTGCACCTAGTTATTAAATTTAGCTGCACTGTCTCCAAAAATGATTAACAGTTAATAAATTAACAGAACATTGAGTAAAGGGCAATAGTTTCCCGGTGTCTCTCTCTCTCTCTCTCTCTCTCTCTCTCTCTCTTTCTCTCTCTCTCTCTCTCTCTCTCTCTCTTGCTGTGAACAAGGGTAAACAAAATTGAGCACATGCTTTATAACCTTTGTCTGTATTATCATATTGCACAGCCCTAGCAGCAGTGAATTCGCTAATGTTTTCACAATTATTGTGAAGATTCTATGCTATTCAACAAGATGTTAAATATTTTAAAATTGGGGCAAAGTAACTCCATTAAATAACTGTTGGATCTTTGGATGAGCAGGTATTGCTGGGATAACATCAATGTTTAATAAACAAACTGTGTGGGGTTCTTAATTGGTTGTAGGCTCTAATGCAGTTTAATCATACTTGTAAAATGCCATCAGGATTCAGATAATTTATTGTATGGTTGACATTTCCTTTTTAGAAGAACTGATATGTACAGCCAGTCAGTACAATTTGATTCTCTCACTCTCAGACTATCTTTAAGTAAAAATATATTTTTTGCTCTCTCCAAGAATACATTAACCTTAAACATGCTGAAATCACACAAACACTATATTAGGCTCTTTGTCATCTGGCTTGTTTGCTTGGGCTTAGGTGTTTTATTAACCTTTTTCTTGCAATGAGAATGGTGAGGGCTATCATGGGATTTTAATTGAAGTTCCTACAAGATCATGAATAACAACAGTTTTTTGGATTAAACCTGTATTTGAAATGTAAGATATGAGGTATGTGTGAGTGTGTGTGCACATGCATTGGTTAACAGAATGGTGTAAACAAGTTTAGTGTAATCTGATTGGTGGCACTAAAGAGCACAGCTGACTGAGTCATTACTTGAGGCTTACCATTCAGTGTCATTCCTGTATCTTTCTCTTCATCACTACCTACCTCCAGTCACCATCACATCTCTCATATTTTCAGTGAGCAGTCCTCACCCTCCCCATACACATGCATACACACCCTCATTCCCCATCAGTCTCCACATCCATCTTTTAGCCGTTCCCTATTGCATTCCATAAGCTGAATGAAAACACACCTATTCTGCAATTCCACTTTACTATAAAAACCCTTTTGACTAATAACTTCCAAATGGCTTCTACATTATAATGGTGTATATTTCTCTTATAAACCAACTTCAGATCTAGATTTTCATCTAGATGTGTTAAACAACATAGATCTTCTAGATATGTTTACATCCAGATGTGTTAAACAACATAGATCATCTAGATATGTTTATATCCAGATATGTTAAACAACATAGAACATGGCACCTTTGGTGGCAGATCACCCAATTTTAGGTGTGCAAATGTATAGCAACAGATAGTCCTAGCTGCTAGGGATGTCTATGATGATTTAAAAAAATAAAAATTATTATTTTTTTTAAACGAAATAAATAATTTTTTGGTTAATATTTAATAAATGTTTTTTCTATCATCACACAAGTATTATCATATTGCACAGCCCTAGCAGCAGTGAATTCTCTAATGTTTTCACAGTTTCTTGTTTGAATATTCTGTGCTATATTTTTATTTAAATTATTGTAAATTAAATTAAATAACACTTAATATTTGGTTGCATATTCCTTGCTTGCAATAACTACATTAATATTGTGACACACTGACATCACTAAACTGTTGCATTCTTCTATTTTGATACAGTTCCAGGTTTGTATTGCAGCTTCTTTCAGTTGTTTTTTGTTTTGGAGAGGTTTATTTCTGCTGCTTCCTCTTCAGGAGGCGAAATGCATGCTCAAACGGTTTAAGACCTGGTGAGTCTAAAACTTTCCACTTTTTTTCCCAATGAAGTCCTTTGTTGTGTTGGCAGTGTGTTTTGGGTCATTGTCTTGCTGCATGACAAAGTTCTTCCCAATAGGATTAGATGCATTCAATGTAAATTAGCAGTCAGAATGTTTCTGTAGATTTCTGTTAAACTTATTGTGCTTCTACCATCATAAGTTACAGTATCAATAAATATTAATAAATATTATTGATTATTACAGAAGAAGTCATGTAAGCCCAAGCCATGACACTACCTCCACTGTGCTTAATCGATGAGCATGCATATTTTGCAGAATAAGCAGATCTTTTCTTTCCCCACACTTTGGCCTTTCCATCAATTTGGTAGAGATTAATCTTTAATAATTGGACAGCCAGGAATTAAAAAAAGGAATACCGAGATGAGCCAAAAAAGTTCTGGAATCAATCTTGATTCCAGAACTTTTTTGGCTCATCTCGGTATTCCTTTGTGAATTCCTGGCTGTCCAATTCTTACTGCTCATGAGTAGCTTGTATCTTATAGTATAGCCTCTATATTTCTGCTCTCAAAGTCTTCTTCAAAAAGTGGATATTGATACCTTCATTTCTGCACTGTTGGGGTTGTTGGTGATGCCACTTACTCTTATGTTTGGGTTTTTCATCACAACTTCAGAGTGTTTCTGTAATCAAGTGCTGAAATTCTAATCTGCTGTCTCATGTTCATCTTTTGATGAATTAAAAACCTAAAACAAGCAAAAACAAAAAGAATTGGCCTTGCCATTCCAATACTTTCAGAGGGGACAGTATATTGATCCTTATCAGCCTGCCTCTCCAGCCTGCACTCTCACATACCAGAAGCATGTATTTGGTTGGAAAGTCCCGATGAACATTTCCAGACTTGAGGCACAGGTTAAAATAGGAAACCCTAGACTTGTGCTAATATAAGCTTCTTTTTGGTTGTGTCTTTAACCATTAGATTCTACTGGTTTTGTTTCACTCCTCTCATCTGAGAATTTATGTCTTGTCATCATCAGTGTCAGAGTTTTTCCCTGCTGCATGCTATCTAACTGACTACAGGCCTGTGCCTAATCACTCCAAATTCAGTGGGTTTCCTTTTCTGTTCTGTATACTATTCCCTGCTGAGCCTACTGCATTAGCTAGATCTGCTAATACATAGCACATGGACTGGGCTGTTTTAAGTTAGCTTCACTCTTAATAATAAGTAAATTGTTTTATTTACTTCACCCTGCAATTAACTGTAACTTAATAAAAACTATAAAGAAGTACAACTGAGTTAATTTAACTAATGTGTAATATATATTAATATAAGTAAGTCAGGACAGTCATTAGAATTTACAGTATGTCATTGCCCAACATCTAAAATGTTTTGAATGCTATATTACTACTCATTCCTGTATCTCATCACCTGCTGCACTGCTATTCTTATTAGTCACTTAAATTATGATAATGCCAGCATGTATTACCCTATCCTGTCATACATTTTTGTTAAATTGATGCAAGATACAAGATAAATAAATCTTACATCATTTATGTTAACTTAGTTAACATATTGTGAGGGAAAGAGGTGGACTGTGTGGTCAGGCTCCCTGCAGTAGTAGCTGAGCTACTTGCATCTCCTCCTCTCTCTTTCGATGGCATTGAGCATGGCGTGTGAAAGGCTCGGTTTCAAATTCAAATTTTATTTGTCACATACACAATCATACATGGTACAACATGCAGTGAAATGTTTCCCCTGCATTTAACCCATCCAAGCAGTGAACACGTACCTGGAGCAGTGGGCAGCTCTACAGCGCCCGGGGAGCAGTTTTGGGGTTAGGTGCCTTGCTCAAGGGCACTTCAGCCGTGGATGCAGAGGGAAGGGAAAGTGATGTTCATTCACATTTTCCTGCCGGTCCAGGGAATCGAACCAGTGACCTTTCGGTCCCAAACCCACTTCTCTAGCCTTTAGAGATTGTTGGGGCAGATGGCAAGATCAATCAGAAATCTAGGCAAAAATTTTCATTGTGACATGCCATCTCTGTAAGGATCTCATCGTTGAGTCTGTAGCAGAACGCAGTTTTTAATGCATGCTCGTTCCAGCAGCTACCTGCCGCAAGCGTGCGAAACTTGAGTGCGTACCCCGATGCATGACGATTCCTCTGAGACAGCGCAGTTGTTCTCAGACCTCCCCTTCCTCAGGACAGTGTCCAAATCTACAGCAAAAAGGTCCAGTATGCAGTTAAATGAGGCCAGAGCCTCATCATGGGATTCCCATACTGCGGTTGTCCACCGCATCACATTGCCCATCAGCATGCTGATAAACCCAGCTACCTTCTGCTGGTCAGTCAATCCTGCTTGGCTTGCGAAGTACAGCGAACTGTGTAGCAGAAACCCCTTGCACTTGGATGGCTTGCCCTCATATTTGTCAGGACAAGTGATGCATGAACTTGAAAGTTTGGCGGCTACTGCCTGAGCTGCAAGTGTTGGCACGATGGTGTTGGTGATTTGTGTGAGTTTAAATTAAACTGCATATCTTTGGGCTGTGGCCTGTGCATAAATACACAAAGTTAATTTGTAACCCTTTATAAGTCTTCAACATTTTAGAATTATATGAGTTGTAGAGATTCAAATTCAGCAAAACTGAAATTAGGTCAGCATATCCTGACCTGTTCCAGCATGATAATGGCCCTGTGCACAAAGTGAACTCCATGAATACATGATTTGCCAAGTTTGCAGTTGAACAAATCGAGTGTCTTGCACAGAGCCCTGAGCTCTCAACCCTACTGAACACCTTGGGATGAACTGGAATGCAGATTGTGGCCTAGACCTCTTCACCCATCATCGGTGCCCTCAGGATTGCTTTTGTGGCTGAATGGGTACAGCCATGCTCCAAAATCTAACAGAGCACTTTCCCAGAAGAGTGGAGGCTATTATAAAGCAAAAGGGGACTAAATCTGGGATGTGTTAATAAGCAAACATGGGTGTGATGGTTAGGTGTTCACAAACTTTTGGCCACATAGTATATGATCTGCAGTGTAATCGTGTCTACAATACTTCTATGAACTAATAGCTTTCAAATTAGGATAATGTTAAACTTTTGGAACACATCAAATGAATACAAAATGTTTGCTGCTGTTTTTTTAGAAAGGCTTTGAGCTAAGAACTTTGACTTGGCTGCAGTGATGGGATGGAAACTGGACCTTTCAGGACTGACTGATGATGAGGCAGAACATGTGCTCAGGGTGGTACGGAGAGATATGAAACTGCGCAAGAAAGAGGAGGATCGCCTCAGGTGACTGTGTGTGTGTGTGTGTGTGTGTGTGTGTGTGTGTGTGTGTGTGTGTGTGTTATTTATGTTGGTGAAACAGAAATAATTTGTCAAATTATCCATTTTTCCAATGGTGAGATTTTTCTTTTATGACATATTGAGATGAACACAAACACAATTTTAAACCATTTTAAGCTCTTTTGACAGTCATTATTATCAACAACTTATCTTTTTTGTGATTTATTATTTCTTTCCCCATTGGGCAACTTTCACAAATTCCTATGTATTTTCCTCAGTAAAATTAATAATTGAGTTGTAAAAGTAAAATGAATATATTTTATGCTTTAGCTTGGTTCATTGGTTTTATCTGGAAGTGTGAAAACAAATGTTATGTCACTGATCTCTGCAGTTAAAGATTACATGGATTTCCTCAGTTCCAGCATCATCCCAAAGTTAATGTGTGTCCAATGCAGAAGGCAGTTGCCTTGCTGCTTTCCTGTCTCATAAATCAGTTACTGTATATTAGATGGCATATTCCGGACAGAGGTACCATAGCTAAACAAAAGTACCTGTAAAAAAAATATTTGAGAGGGGTTTGAAGGCAGCATACATCATCACATTGACTGGTTATTGATGTACACTTACACTAGAAGAAAAACTTAAATAATAAATAATTGCAAATAACCTATTTGTCTACATATTGCTCCCTCTGTCCCTGGCGTTTTCTGCCACTTATTTTTCACAGTCTGATTGACACATTGGATTATGTGATACACTATAGTACAGAAAAGATAGATGTATGCTGATAAAAGCACCTCAGAAAGAATTATGCTATGCAGAAATTTAACAGACATGACTCAGTAACTCATGACTCAGAATACTGCCATAGAAGTCATATCTGTTCTGTTATATATGGTTAAGTGCAAACATTTGTAATCCCCCATGGTATTTAAATTCCATTTCAATTTCAGTTTTATTTGTGTATTGCTTTTAACAATGGACAATGTTACATATACATATATACATATATTATACAATTCTGGAATTCTTTTTTTAATTCATTCTTAATGAACAATCCAGAAGTGTGTGGCAATGAAAAACTGAGTGAGACCAGATGTTTTAATTTCTCATCTATAACTCTAAATTATACAGTGAAACGGTTCAATTGTGTAAACTGGAACTTATGTGCAACTTAAGAATATGAGTCTGAATTCATTATAGTTTTAACTTGAAAGGGGGGGGGGGAGGTGAACACAGATCTTTGAGTATGCTTTTGTCAAGTCTATGTTGTATGCAGTGTGCAAGGAACTCTGGCAATACTAGCTATGACATCATCCAAACATCCCATTTCACCAAAACACTATACACCCATGAACCCATGGTCCAGATCTGCACCTTTGCCTAAGAACAAACATGAACAAAAGGCTTGACTAAACAAATAGAATTTCAGTCTAGACTGAAATACTGAGACTGTGTCTCAGCCCTGAAAACAAATTGGAAGTCCATTCTATAACTGTCTATAAAAATCTGCCTGCTGATGTTGCCTCCACTATTTGAGTTAACAGCAAAGAGCCTGCACCTTTTGATTGAAGTAGGGGTGGCGGATCATAAAAGACCAGAAGTTCACTTCGATACTACTGTGCAAGACAAGTCAGTGCTTTGTAGGTCAAAAGAAGTATATTATAATTAATGTGAAATTTGACTGGGAGCCAATGCAGGGTGGATAAGATTGGGGTCATGTGGTCATATTTTCTGCTGCATTCTGGACTAACTAGAGCTTGTTGATGCATGTACTGGAACATGCATAACCTGGAGCATGTACTGGAAAGTCAGTACTGTAATCCAACATAGAGGTAAAACTTGTTATTCTGTATCATGTAATGAAGTTATGTTTTATCTTGGCAATATTTCTGATATGAAAGATGGCTATACTAATAATATTATCTACATGAGCTTCAAATGAAAGACTGGAATCAATTATCACATCAAGGTCTTTTACTGCCCTACATGATGTAAGTGAAAGGCCATCCCGGATAACTTTCTAATAATAAAGCTTATTTCTTGCTGTTTGTGGTCCTAAGTACAAGTACTTCTGTCTCGTCAGTTAAGTAGAAGGAAGCTAATAAGCATTCAGTGTTTAATATCCTGTACACATTCCTCAACTATATTAAGTCTCCCATCCTGCTTTGCTGAACATATAACTGTGTCATTAGCATAGCAGTGGTAGCTAATACCTTGTTTATGAATAATTTTACCCAGAGGTAGCATGTATAGAGAAATAAGCAGTGGGCTTAAAGCAGAAAAACTTTACTTTAATATGCATTGGGATGTCAACAATTACATCTTCAAACTGATAATGATCAATCAAATAAGACCTGAGCCAAGAGAAGGCTGTTCCTTTAACACCAACAACTTTTTCTAGTCTATCACAGAGAATAGTGTGATTGATGGTGTGAAATGTTGTACTAAGGTCAAGTAACACAAGCAAGGGGACAAAAGTCTGATCAGAGGCCAGTAGTACAGTAGGTCATTTATCACTTTAAACAATGCTGTCTCTGTGTTATGATATGGCCTAAATACTGACTGATAGAATTGATTAATGTTATTCCTATGAAGGTATGAGCATAATTGCTGTGCTATAAATATTTGGAATTTTAGAGATAAAGGGGAGGTTTGATATTGGCCTATAGTTGGAGTCGACAAGAGAGGTGGACAGGAGTCGGGGTGAGGTTTTTAATCAGGGGTTTGATAACTGCTAGTTTAAAGGATTTAGGTAACCAATCCTAAGGGAAGAATTGATCATTTTGAAAAGAGTTTTGATAATTTCTAGTAGTATCTGGTTGAAGAAACGCTTAGAAAATGGATCTAGTACATAAGCTGATGATTTTGATAAGGAAATTAGTGAAATTATTTTGAAATGAAATTAGTCTCTTGAAGGGGAGTAAAAGATTCTAATTATTTATGTGATATGGTTAGGCTACATTCACATTACAAACCCTCATTGTTCAGTTCAGATTTTTGCTCATATTGGATTTACCATCTTGATGGTTCACATTCACAATTACCATAATACAATTCATAAATAATCATGTGACCTGTATCTAAATGTAATGTGAACTCATTTGTCCTTTGAAATATCATGCATGTGCAAATTGATATGTATTTGCATGAGTAATCTGTCACCAACAACAAAAACATATTTGTGAGATTATGATCATTCAGACAGAAGTGTTAACTAAATGATCATTTTAAATTCAGCCATTTTGTCTCTCATTTGTAATTATAATTTAATTGTTGTATTTTATCAGATGCAAAAAAACATTTTATTAATGTATTAACAAATTTGTTTGGTTAATAAACCATTTTATTCATTCACAATTGGCCATCGGCTGCCCTGCACTTTAAATATTTGCATCGGTCATTAAAAAACCCACATTGGGCAACCACTACCCAACAGTGAGACAGCTTGTATAAGGTTGTTCCCTGTTGTCTCCATGTAAAAGGTGGTGAGAAAAGGAGTGAGAAGGTTAGCACTCTTCAGCCTCTGCAGAAAGCAGAGATGCTCCTGGATCAAATTGCAGAAGGAGTGTTCAAACCCTGCATAGGAAAGCCTGCGGTGCTTTGGGTTGGTGTGGGAGGAAAGTGTTGAATGTTGAACTGAAGTCTATGAGCAGCATTCTCACATAAGCCCTATTCAGACTGAATTAAGTTTACATGGGGTTCTGGGGTAATTTCTTGTTTTACAGATGCTCCACTGTGATTGACGATGTTGGTATTATTTTCTGTTCTCCTCTGAAAAAAAATTACAGGTCGAATTGCCTAATGTACCCACTTTATTCCTGTTCACATGCACATGTCTGGATGCAGATGTCACTTCACGTTTGAAAAAAAGATGTTTGGCAGCTGCTACTTGCTATATTTAGTCTTGTAGTATGGGTATCAGTGACAGTCCCTCTGATATTAAACACTTCCCAAGTCGTGAAATGAAAAATGAATACTTTTGAATACTTTATATATATATTATATTATAATTACATATATAATATGTAATTATTCTTTCATTGTATTTTCAGATTTTTGTTGGAACTTTGCCCCAAAGTAAAACAAGAGCCAATGTCTCTTCTCTAGTCCAGCACCACTACAACCACTTGGATGCCATGTTGTGAATGGAGCATGATAATTTGTACCTCCATGTGGCAAATATATGGGTTCATAGAAAACATAATTCACTAGTTTTAGGGTTACAAACTTAATGCTCCTGTGGTCATTTTATTGCTGTCTGGATGCATAATTTGTATTACTGAGGATACATTTATTACCGATGTCCCCCTGATAAACTAATTCAATCTAAATAGGGCTATAGTTGTCCTTTTTGTCAAGCAACAGAGATAAGTGAATGGCATCAGATATGATGTCATCTCTTGAGCAGTTATGTTAATAGGCCAGGTTGTAAATTGCCTTTGTAGATATACAGCAGTCTGAAAGAACAAGTTGGATTCTGCAAAGGAAAGGGATGTGCTGATCATATCTTTGCCATTTGTAATATCATTGAGCAGTGTACCGAGTGGCAGCTCAGCCTGTGCATAAACTTCATTGATTTCCATAAGGATAATGTACACAGAGACAGCTTATGGAAAATCCTCCACGCATATGGCATACCTAAGATCATCAAATTATCAAGAGTTAGTACCAAAATTTCACTTGCACTGTTGGCAGCAGCAACATCACCTTTGAAGTGAAAACTGACATGTGTATATAATGCCCTCACTGGATTATATGATGCACCACCAAAGATCGTAGGCGAAGCATCTGGTAGACCTTGTTCTCTTCCCATAAAGATCTAGATTATACTGATGACAAAGCCCTGCTTTCTCACACCATGAAGAAATCAAAGAAAAACAACAAATTTGCACAGCAGATCAGACAAAGCATCAATAATAAGAAAACAGGAGTGATGGCACTCCACATATCCCATTCACACCCTGTCAAGGTCAAAGGAAAAGAGCTCCCTTATGTCGAAAAGTTCACATATCTGGGCAGAATCATGAGAACTGATGGAGGAATGGATTATGATATACAAAATCATCTCAGCAAAGCAAGAAATGCTTTCAGAGCTCTCAAAAATGTGTGGTGTTCATCCCAGTACAATAACCACACCAAACTTCAATTGTACAAGAGCTGTGTTTCACCAGCTCTCTTGTACGGAGCAGAATACTGGCAGATGACCGAGTGGGTTCGGACGAAGATGTCTTCATTTTACACCAAGAGCCTTCAGAGGATATTGCAGCACTTCTGGCCATCTGCTGTCTCCAACAGAGATCTTCTACAGTGGGGCAAAATGGACAGCAAGACCACAATTATAAGAGGATGGTGGAGGACATTGATCATATTATCAGGTGAGAGATGGAAGAGATTGCAGTATCACTTAAAGCATCAGTATTTGCTCCTTTTCTCACTCACCTCCAACCTGCTGTCCCTGCCCTTTCACCATCCTCATGGTCTCTCCCTCTCTCTCTCTCCCTGTGTCTTTACTTTGAATGTACCAGAGTGAAGAGGAAAGAAATAGCTTCTTTTATGTCCCTGATGATAAATTTCCCTCTGCTATTTGTGATGTCTGGGCTTTTCTCTGTTACTGAAATCATTAATGTTTTTCTTCCTGCTTTATTCTAAGGTCCTTCCTATATTAATCTCATTCCTTTTCTAAGTATTTCTGACTCCTCACAGGGTCAGCATTGTGTCAAGCACAATCGCACCACTGCTTTTCTGCAGCATTTAGTGGTGGATTGGCTCCCTGAAAGCATGGTATTCGCATTGAAAAAACTGATCTTAAATGTCATCAACTTTTCAACTTTAAACTTAAAAATGAGAGGAATAGTATTATATTGACTAATATAATAGTCTAATATTGTCATCAACTGCTCTGCATCGCATGCTTTGAAGACTCGGCCACACGCGCGGTGTTTCTTCTTGCTCCGTCGCTCTCAAAGCGGAAGCGCGCACTTCAAAAGGTCGATGGAGGCTACACGGACTATAGTTCCTGTCAGCACCTGCTCTCAGCCACGAGGACTGCCAAGGGGAGACGGGTGCAGCCCGTTAATGGACTGATTAAGCCGTGTTTAAAAAGACTGCCGAATGCGCTTCCAATTAGCCCCATCTGCTATTGCCAAGCATTATATTCCCATGTTTACTTTCTGTGTTTTTGACTCTGCTTTTGTTTGTGACTACTGATTTTGGATTATCCCTTTATACTCTGTTTGCCGATTGCTCGACCCCTGCTTGTTTTGTGTACTACTCTTATTGCCTGCCTTATTATACCTTTGTCTAGTGTGTTAAATAAACACCGTACTGCTTTTACTTCCATGTGCCAATCTTGCGCTTGTGTCGCACCATGCCTCGAAGATGGAATGCTTCGCCTAAACGGAGACGCAGCAGGATCTCCATGGATCCAGGATGGATGTATGACCACCATGCCAAGCCTGTTTCTGCAACAATGGGAAATGGACCCACCTGAGCTGTACGGTGGCGTGAAGGAATCTCCATGTGCTTTCCTAATCCACTGCCGTATTTTCTGGGAAAGTTTGGTTGAACCTAGGCCTTCAGATCTCATCTGGGTGAGATGCATGATACGTTGGCTCACTGTACCTGCACTTAGGTTTGCTGAGAACCTTATTAGCATGCAGCATCCTAACTTAAAAAATCCTAAAGACTTATGAGGCACTCAGATGGTTTTACGATGCCTTTAGCCTGGAGGCAACCGCTCCAGAACCCCCTCCAGAGTCCAGAAAGGAGGCAACCGATCCAGAGCCCTCTCCAGAGGCAAAGAATGAGGCTTCTGCTCCTAAGCTCCCTCTAATGGCCGAAGAAGAGGCAACCGCTCCAGAGATCGCTCCAGAGGCAAAGAATGAGGCAACTGCTCCCGAGCTCCCTCAAATGGCCGAAAAAGAGGCTTTCGCTCTTAAGCTCCCTCTAATGGCCGAAGAAGAGGCTAACGTGCCTGAGCCCCCTCAAATGTACAAAAAGGAGGAAACCAACCCAAAGTCCATGCCAGAGCCAAAGACCACGCCAGAGTCCAAGTCCAAGTCCACGCCAGAGTCCAAGTCCGCGTCAGAGTCTGGTTCCAAGTCCACGCCAGAATCCAAAACTGCACCGGGGCAAAACCTTTGCCTGAGCATGTGACCAAAATTTCACTTGCTCCCAAGTTTTCCACAAGGGTCAGAAGCAACGCAAGTCACAGTCTCTCTCTGAGCTCGCTCCTGTTTCAGCCAAAGTCGCTCTCACGGAGCCTACTCCTGTTCCTGTTCGCTCTTCACCTGAGTATGTGACAAGAATTCTGCCTGAATCCAAGTCTGGATTGCCACAAGGGTCGGAAGCAACTCCAGTCACAGTCACTCTCCCAGAGCTCGCTCCTGTTCCAGCCAAAGTCGCTCACATGGAGCCCAGTTCCTGTTCCTAGTTCCGCTTCCGGTCACGAGGAGTCTATTTCTAGTTCCGCTCCAGTTCAAGCCCCAGTCGCTCACATGTAGCTTATTCCTGTTCAAGTCACTGGGCCAGAGCCAGAGCCCTCTTCAGTCAAGGTCACAGAGACTGTTCACTTCATAGCTACAGGGACTGCTCACATCAAGGTCAAGGAGACTGCTCACGTCAAGGTCAAGGAGACTGCTCACATACACGTATCAGCGCCTGTTCCAGTGCATGTCGCAGTGCCTGTTCCCATACACGTCTCAACGCCTGTTCCCGTGCACGTCTCAGAGTCTGTTCCAGTACAAGTACAAGACACAGAGCCTGGTCCAGTGCCTGTCTCAGAGTCTGTTCCCGTACACATCTCAATACTCGTACAAGTAAAAGTCTACGAGCCTGTTCCAGTACAAGTCTCAACCCCTGTTCCAGTGCCCATCTCAGAGTTTGTTCTCGTACACGTCTCAGAGCCGGCTACAGCGGACGTCAGAGCCCGTTCCTGTCACACCTCCAGCTCAAGTCACAGAGCCCGTTCCTGTCACAGACGCCGTTCAAGTCACAGAACCTGTTCCCGCCGAGGTCATGGAGCCTGTTCTTCAAAACGTCAAGAAGACCGTAAAAGTCATGGAACCCACTCCCGTTCCAGTTCCAGTCACGGAGCCTGTTCCTGTTTTGGTTACAGTCACAATCTCAGCGCCTGTTTCCGCACAAATCTCAGCTCCTGTTCCCGCGCTTACAGAGCCAGCATAAGTTCCAATCGCAGCTAGAGTCACAGGGCAAGTCCCAGTCTCGCTCTCCGAGCCTGCTCAAGTCCCAGTCTCGCTCTCCGAGCCTGCTCAAGTCCCAGTCTCGCTCTCCGAGCCTGCTCAAGT
>JAQQZR010051032.1:0-18001 GCA_030068235.1 Notoglanidium macrostoma
TTCCCTTTTTTACTTATTGCATCCTTGTACTCTGCGTATAACTCCATCAGCAGCGTTTGCTCTGCGGCGGAGAAAAAACTGCCCGTGTTTTACCTGCTGTCTGACTCATTTGATCGATCTGTCATTCATCCATTCATTTGGGCTTTTTAAATATCACGGGTGCGCGCACTAAGTCAGGATATGCAAGTCTGCCTTGAATGAGCCTCGATTAGTTACAGCTGAACCACGTTAGTGGAACGACATGAGGCTTAACTTGGAGATGCCGCTAGTTTGAGTATCGCTTTTTCGTGGAAGTCTGGCTTTCTTTAGCTACTTTCATGGAATACCCCCATGGATGTAAAAGCACACAGGAGTTTTAATGAAAACAGGCAGGCAGACAAAGCGTCAATGGTAATCCAAAAACAAGCAGAGATAAGAAGCAGGCAAAACAAATTTAACAGAGCCTAGGCAAGAATCTTGTTCAAAATAATAAACCATGAGCACTGGCATGAACTGGGAACAAAACAATACTTCACAACCAACTGAGCAAACAGAAGTCCTTAAATAGGGTGCATGGTGATTAACAACAGGTGGAACCAATCAATAATCCCCCACTGAGGAGCTCACTCCAGAAGCTGAAGATCTTCTCAGACTACCTATGGGGAAAGGCCTGGTTTGCTGGGGTATGTGGTGTAGAAGTCTTGATGGAGCTGTAGATCTAGGATGTTATGAGTGGGCACCCAACACTAGGTGTCCAACACATAACTCCCTGTCCACTAGGTACTCCAGCCTACCATATTGGCATCTTGAGTTCAGGATGCTCCTTACAAGGTAGGCCATCTGCTCTTTGATGTAGAGAGGAGCATAAAGGACATCAGAGACAGTGTGGGTGGTTAGAGGACCTGAGATGGCTTGAGTCTTGATACGTGAAAGGTGGGGGCAATATGAAGGTGTAGTGGCAGGTTGAATACATGACATGGTTGATGTTCTGCTTGATTCGATACAATTGATACAATTGCTGTCTATCAGGGTGCAGAACACACACAGAAAACATCCCACCTTCTGATTTGGCTTCTCTACTTGGTCATTCACCTGGGAATGGTAGGCAGAAGTTAAGCTCACAGAGACTCCTAGCTTCTCCATAAAACAGATGCAAGACATGACCAGAAGAGGGATAAGGCATAGGGACTTGGAAAAAAATGTTGCACATAGAACAGCTTCATAACCAGCACACCTCTGTGCTGTCATGTGTTGTGTTTGATTGTTATTCAAAATAGCAGTGACCTGATGTGATGTGTACAAACATGAGGATGTGAGAGGACTATCTTTTCAGCATCCATTACCATGAGTGCTCATGCAGCAACTGCCCTAAGGCAGGTGGGCATACCTTGAATGACCAAATCAAAAGTTCTAGACAGGTAGGCTACAGGAGGATACTACCATGCTCCTGGGCCAAGACCCCCAAAGATGCGCTGCCGCTTTCAGAGACGTAAAGGTGAAATGGTAGTGCATACTGCGGCAGACCCAAAGCTGGAGCTGAGCAAAGGGCTACTTTCAGATGTCTGAAAGAGTTCATGATTTCAGAAGTCCATGCCAGTTTTTCAGGGTGTGCCTTCCTGCAGTATTCCCTTGAGATCTTATCATGATAGGAACAATAAGGAATCCACTGTCTGCAGTAGTTAACAAGTCCCAGAAAGCTGACCATGCCTTTCTGTGTGCTTGGGGGAGTGTCATGAATTACTGCACGACGATCCTCAGAGAGCCATCTCTCACCAGCAGACAGGATACAACCCAGATATTTGACTGAGGGTTGGCACCACTGAAGTTTAGAGAGCGAGACCTTGAAGCCACACTGTGCCAGGTGTTTCAGGAGAAGTATTGAGCCCTCTTTACAGGTCTCCTCATTGTTAACTGTCAGCAATAAATCATCTACATATTGCAGGAGAACTGTATTAGCAGGCGGCACTAATTCAGCCAATGCATCTCTTACCATGGCAGAAAACAGCAGGGGAGTCAGTGAAACCCTGAGGCATGTGTGTCCATGTGTATTGCCTCCCTTTAAAGGTAAATGCAAATAGTTTCTGTCTTCTCATGCACTGGGATGCTGAAAAAAGCAGAGCACAGATCTACAACAGTGAAAAATGAGTTATGTGCAGGAATAGCAGTAAAAATTGATAAAACATCAGGAGCAACAGGTGCTACTGGAATCACAAGATCATTAATCCACCTCAAATCTTGTGTGAAACGCCTTCCCTTAACGCCTGATTTCCTGACAGGATTCAGAATTATAACCCCCTGTTCCTTCAGTGAAGAAATTACCTCCTCCTCTGGAGATAACGGGTACTGTTTGAAAAACACAGGCTGAGTTGTTTTGAGCTGAGCACAATAAGGAGTAAAGTGAACTAACCCGACCTCTCTGCTATGCGTTGCCCAGAGACACCGAGGCACCTCCTCTAGATGTTTGGGTATCTCACAAGGAACACCCAGTGCTGTCGAGGTCACTTCCGGAAACGAAGCCACATTGGAATTTATCTGTGTGTCGGTGTGTATGCGACCCTGCTCAAATGAGACAGAAAGGTTTGGTTTAAACATCAAATCTAATCTTAAACAAAGAAGATGGAATTATGACAAAACAATGTGTTAGGAAAATTGTTGGATCTTCAGCAGACCAAACTCGTAGTGGAGGAGTCTTTGGACAGTTTACTGGAACCTCATCAATTCACACAGAATATACAGTCGCCACCAAAACAGGACCTGAATAAATCTTAGCACTTAGTGATGAACACATCACCCCTGTATCAACAAGAAAACAATACGGTTGGTTATCAATCAAAAGTTCAACAACAGGCAGTTCAGAGAGAGATTTTGTCAAAACAGCACTAAGAAATAATTCATTTGGAGTTCCACTATGTGTGCAGCCCTACTTACCAGAATTAGAGATAGTTGCAGGCCATTTAATAGGAAACTGGGTTACCTGTGATTCAGCTGGATCCATTACTGCAGCTGAAACAGTATTGGGTGCAGGTGTGCAGGGTGCAGCAGCCCACAATTCTGCATCAGATTTCTTTTTATGACATTCACATGCCCAATGACCAGGTTTGTGACAATAATGACATTCACCAGGTTTCTTTCTGTATGTCTTTGCTCCCTTTTGTTGGTGACATGCAAACAAATCATGTATACCTGCTTATTTGTGTGCCTGAAGGCTTGATTACAAACGCTTCAGCAGCCTCCATTTCCCAGACACACTCCAAGAATTCCTGTTTAGTCATTTTCATTAGACCCGGCATAGTAAGCCTCAGGTCCTGTGCATGATCTGCACGCATGTTGGACAAGCACATAGGCCCCGGGGCACATAGGCCCCGGCCCCACCCTCGGTGCCTAAACCTGCATGTTCTGTTCACGCAGCATTAAAGTGTCACACCAAAGCAGAGCAATATTCATCTGGTCCTTGTTTACAATTAGTAGCATGCGTTAAGTCACGCTGGCTTGCAGGGCGACATAGCCACAAACGCTACAGCACATACTGTAACATTCAGACAATAAGGCATTACAATAAGCTAACCTGAAATCTAAAAGCATGAACTAGCTTTCCTGTATACAATATTATCTTTACAAATAATATTACCCAGAGGTTTCATATATAAGGAAAAAATCAGTGTGCTTAAAACTAAACTTTGCAGTACACCAAACTGTATCTGACTATGTGTAGAGGAGTTACCATTTACATCAACAAACTAATAATGATCAGTCATATGAGACCTGAACCAGGAGAGGATTAGATTCTGACCCTTATCCCCCATATCACAACCAGGTTTAGATTGCTTAAAAACACTCAACCAACTTTATTGCTGTGTAAGTATTGGTACATCTCCAAAATTTTCAAATGGCTCATTAACCTTATGCTATTCTATGCTATGGACTCAACAAAATGGCCAAAATTTTACTGTAAGTGATATGAGGCCAATTTTTTTAAATCATCTTCCCAACAATCTAGTACAGAGGATAAAACTATTACCAGTTCGCCCTTCTTGAGCTCTGTGAGGTTGTGTTCCCACATTGTTAGCTAATTTGGCTAGCCAGATCTTCATTAAGACTTATGATTGTTACGCTGTGTAAGCGAGCACAACAGGCGACAGACAAAACAGAGCCAGGAGGCGCAGAGGTGGTTCATTTATTTTACTCCGTTCAACAAAAAACTCCAAAACAGTAAAAGAAATCCCCACAGCGGAAAAACTCAGTGATACTCAGTTCAAACATGTCCAGGTAGGTTCGTGGCCAGAAGAATCCGGTGTGCCCGTGGCCGTGCGGTGTGTTCCCGAAAGCGTTGAGAGGTGTCGGGGAATCCTCAGTATCGCAGCGGCACGCGGCGGAGTCTATAAAAAACGGACAGAGAGAGAGAGAGAGGAGACAAAGGTTAAGGGTCCGCTTCATACCTCACTCTCCTACTTTCTGTCGTCGCCTTTCTTTTATGCTCCGCTGTTGCTGGCTGGAGCATGGCCGGAGATCTCCTTCCAGCCGTGCCAGGTTAGCCAACCCTGCCCCTCTCGTTATGCTGGGCCGAAATGTCACGGGGGTTTCCCTGCTTCCATGGGGAAATCCCGGCGGGGAGGGGCACTTGCCCCTAGAGGACGGCGAGGTGGCGTAGCCACAGACATCACAACTGTAAAAATTGTGGTGAGATAGATGATGTGCGCACCATTACCATTGAAAACACCGGTTCTTGTTCAGGGATAGGATGCACTAAAATCTATGCCTATGATTCATGGAAGGAAGAATGAGAACTAGGAAACTTATGGGTAATAAGAAATAAATCCATATGATAAAGCGGTTGCACTTAATCATCTTTTTCCACAAAGAGAAGACCATCCTAGCCTAAAAGCATTGCATTCTCACCATCTATGCAATGCACAGAGAGGATTATTTGTAAAAGGTTCAAAATCACTATGAAGTGCCTTTGGTGCCTTTTTTCTCAGAATCACTAGCTCATCATGAACAAATTACAAAATAATGAAATTCTGAGGTTTCATTATAAAACAACATTTACACATATCAGTACAGTGATAAGTCTCTTGAAATGTTTTTTCCTCATTTTGTACCATTTTCTTTGATTGGGTGTTTGTGATTTTTGGCATGTCCCACATGCTGCTCTGCTAACTTCAATGAGTGTAACAAGTGGTTAAATGACAGAAAATTTTAATGCTTTTTATTTTTTCTTATTGTCCTCAATATGTTCTTTGATCAAACAAGTAATTTTGATCATTTATATTCCATTTTCATCATAATATTAAACATTTTATACAAGTCCCTGAAATTACTGTCCACCCTGTCATTATGGGGTAACTGCTCCTTTAAGAAAATGGCTATCCTTGATATCACAACTAGCATTTTGTCTTTCTGCAATGATAAACACTAAGTGCATTAGGCATCTATACTTATATTTACAACCTGAATTCCAGAAAAGTTGGGACATTCTTTAAAGTTGAATAAAATGAAAAGTAAAAGACTTTCAAATCACATGAGCCAATATTTTATTCACAACAGAACAAAGATAACATAACAAATGTTTAAACTATTGATCTGCTGGAGACCCTACAAGATTTCGGGTTTAAACCTCCAGGCTTCCAGTACACAGCGTCACCTGATGCCAGTGGCCGAGGCAGGGTCCTCCATATCTGCAAAGCCACCAGCATTATGGATGACCCCGCACACCCCTCACACAAACTCTTTACCGTCCTGCCATCTGGCAAGAGGTCCCAAAGCATTCAGGCCCTCACCAATTTATTGAAAACTTAAATGATGGTGCATTCACTATCAGAAAATGGTTTAAGGATTCTGCAGTATCAAGTTCACAAACTGTTAATGATTTCAAATATAAATATAATAAAGGATAAAAAAGTGTCTAGCCTAGTTACAGTATTTAAGGTGTTCTTTGTATAGTTAAAGGTGCTAAACTTCCTAAAACTCTTCTTATTTTGAACTTTTTCTGCTAGAGAAACACTGTTACAGGGTTCTTTATGAAACCTTCCCCCAGGAGGACAGAGATATGAACATTTCTTATGGTGTTCCAATAAATATAGTATAGTGAAGCAATATCTATCCAGTTTAATTAATGTAATTCTTGGTTCATATTTCCTTTATTCTTATGCATTAGTTAATTTTGGGTGACTAATCAATACGACAAAGTATTTTTCTCAGTCTAGACTCAGTATTGGGCATTACACTGCACAAAGTACATTGTGAAAATGTTAACATTTTTATATGAGGTTATATACTATATATTGTGCATGTGTGATCTTCAGAATATGTAGATTTAAAGTTCAACACATCAACTTCATCACCATTTATTTTAACTTTTTGCTTTTTACCTTTTTTTTGGAAAATGGAAAAAAGTTTAATAAAGATAACCTGTCATTCATTTGTTTCATGATACAAAAATATAATCCTATATATTTATGAGGTACTGTATGCCACCCAATGCTTCAATGTTTCCCTACATTTTATTTTCTTGAAAATACTTTTAACAAGCCAAGGCAAAAATACATTTGGAAGAGGCCTAATTAAATCTCAAGTACTTATTCAGAGAACCAGTGGTTTTCCATGTTATGCCAAATATTAATTTGCTTAAGGTAAAATTGGAATGAAGATTTTTCTAATCAGTATATATGGTTTCTTTTTTTATTTTTATTCATACATTCATCTTCAGTTACCTACTTATTCTGGTCAAGGTTGTAGTGGCTCCCAAGCCTGTCTGAGGCACACTTTGTGAGAGAGAGGGGAATACACCCTGGATGGGGTACCAGTCCACTACAGGGTATCATGCACATGCATTTAATTGCAGTCAATTCACCTACTGGTACGGGATGGGGGAAATGGGGAAACCAGAGAACCCAGATATGCAGACACAGAGAGAACATGCACAGAACTTTTGCACCCATGCTGAGGTGCACCCATGTCTGTACAGTACAATAAAGTGCTTTCTTTGCATAACCCAATTATGAATGACACTGGTTAAGAGTGTAGGTGAAGTTATGAGTGAAGGTTAATGTCCATGCAAGAAAAAAAAATGAAAAACCGTCCAGCTCACTAGTTTAAACTGCCCAGTCAAAGCAGCAAGATTAAGAAAGCTCTGATGGGCAGCCCAAAGCTCAGGGGCATCTGTACATTAACAATCTCTCAAATCCCCACACTTCCCTTGTGCCCTCATTACTACACCTATGAATTATTTATTCATTAACTGTCTATCATGTTATTCTGTCATAGTTATGAAGAACATACGCATGTGCTTCTGGGCCATACACTAGGGTGTATTAAGACCCTGTGGGCAGGAACATGGGCAGTACAGAACAATAAGTTTAAGATTATTTACACAAACATGCAAAACCCAGGAATACGATGTCCTGATGCATGAATTCTAAACATAGCTAGATACAATTTTAAAACAAAAGTGAGACCAAATCTCTTCCAACAGAGTCATGGTACACTTTTCTATTCTATGCCACTCTTTTAAAGATTAATAAGTTTTGAAAGAGCACCGTGACTCCAGTCTCCCATGCATTATCATTGTCTTTCCATAGAGAACTTTTCATTTTCCAGCTGCATGATGCATGTGCCATAAATTGCTGTAAGACAGTGTATGAATAATTAATGCATTAATGTAATTCACTCATCTATGTTTGACAAACAAAAATATTTACTCTGCAGAAGTGTTTCATCAGATTGCACCCATGAGAGGAATGATGAGCGTTAGAAGCCTAAAATACCAGGTACTCCTGGGAGGGAAATGGTAGGAAAACAGAAAGTTTGAGGGGTTAAATGTGGGTGAAGAGTCATTGATGGCCTATGACATTTAGCTCTTTATGTATGTATGTTGGAGGCTATCTTAAACAGCATAAGACCAGTTTCTGAAGCATTACAAGTCAATGTTTTCATCATCTAGCATGAGGAGATACACAGTTGCCATAAATCTGAAACTGGGAGGCCCTTATTCTGTGTGACACTAACCAATCTGGTCATCTGTTGATATATGTATATGGAAGAGAGCAGTTAACACTCTCCTCAAAGTGTCATATAACACGGCATGAAGCAGCAGGTGTGATGTGGAAAGATTTGATGGATTATCACAGATTAGGAAGGAAACTTAGAGTTAGTCCTCATAATATTATTTGTAGTTCCTATGCAAAAGGGCAGTGGATATCCTAAACTTGGAAAAATAATGGGAAATTGTCCCTAAATGTGAAAAGACCTTAATTTGTAAAATTAATTTGTATCTGGCGGCACGGTGGTGCAGTGGTTAGCACTGTTGCCTCACAGCAAGAAGTGCACACTCAGGGTGCCTTTCTGTGCGGAGTTTGCATGTTCTCCCTGTGTATGCGTCGGTTTCCTCCCACAGTCCAAAGACATGCAGAGTAGGTCAACTGGCTACTCTAAATTGCCCATAGGTGTGAATGCAATCGTGTGTGGCTGTTTGGCTGTGTTGGCCCTGTGGTGGACTGGCGACCTGCCCAGGGTGTACCCCGCCTCTCGCCCGAAGATGCTGGGATTGGCTCCAGCTTCCCCGCGACCCAGATGGATAAAATGGGATAGATAATGAATGGATGGATGGATGGAATTTGTATCTTCTCAAATCTAAATTTGTATCATTTACTTGGTATTCGGGCTATGTGCTTGTTTCTGACATTTACCTGGGTTCCAAAGAAAGGACAGGATCATGAATGTCAGGCATATACTATAATACACTATACAACGTATTGTTACTTTGCTATTGTACATTAGTCTGTTTTTTATTATATGTACCTTACTTACATTTTACTTTTACCTAAAACTTTTGAATTTTACTCACTACATTAGAGAAGCTTACTCCATTTCTCTGTAATCATATATTCATAAATTATATCTGTAAGACAACCGCAGGGAGTCAATTTCTAACAACTCCAAATTTAATTGCAAGAATGAGATCTAATATCACTATAGTCTATCTTCTGCTAAATACACTTTTTATTTATCATGCTAAATAACAATTTGTAATGTTACATTACAAATTATCACGATTTGTAATATAACAGCTAGCACTTAGTGTTCAGCTAATTTGTATTACTAGTGTTTTTATTCACTAACATCTGAGAGATTACAAATCAAGCTTTTGTTAGTCTTAACTAATATTTTATATTTAATATTTTGGAGAACATGCATTTTCTTTTTATTCTCCCTGTCTAAACGCAGTAAGTGGAGGCCATCCATGTCGGATCTGACAAAAATATCATCAACAAATCTTCAACTAAGGTACGTTAAACATTTACCATGGCAAATATTCAGCTTGTTCAGTGCAGGATGTTTAATCATTCTTCCTCTGTCATTTGTAATAGCTTTACTTGTGATAAGTGCATATTAATTAGCTCGCTGACAGAGAAGATTGCAGTGCTGTGTCAGTAAAGGAAAGTCTGGATGCCTTTATGTGGAGTTAGTCATCCCCCAGCTCTGGCATTAGAGCCCTCACAGTGAGCCCTCACAGAGCCAAAGCTAATGCTAAGGCTCACTCACAGGAGCACCACTCCTCTCTGCTTCCCATGTCTAACAGGTTTGCTCTGAGAAGCATCGGCTGAGAAACCTGAAAGAGCTCTAGTTATAGCAGACTCTATATTATGGCATGTGAAATTAGCTAGGCCTTCAGGGGCACCAGCAGCTTTAGGCTACATTCACACTGCCATGCTGAAATGACTCAAATCTGATTTTTTTGCCTTAATTTGACACAGATCTAATCTTTTCAGACCTGTGTAGACACACAAATCTGATCTTTTCAAATCAGATTTGAGTCACTTTCATATGTGGTTCTAAATCAAATATGTATCTGATGTATGGCTATGCGACCTGAATGAGAATGCTCCCATCGGCATTCATGTGGCTTTTTGCCTGTTCACATCCACTGAGCGCTGATAGTGTCGTCATCAGCCAGCATGGTGTTCTGGCGATTTGTCCTGTCTACTGAGATATGCTCCTTAGCGAATGCATGCTCGGTTTAAAGTTATGGTTTTAGGGTTAATTTTAAGTTTTAACTGTTAGGGTTTGGTTAA
This sequence comes from Notoglanidium macrostoma, assembly GCA_030068235.1. NCBI lineage: Eukaryota > Metazoa > Chordata > Actinopteri > Siluriformes > Auchenoglanididae > Notoglanidium > Notoglanidium macrostoma. Next base: position 10,050 of record JAQQZR010051032.1, read on the forward strand.
GGGCTGCTGCTAAAGTTGAATTTATTCTCCTCTATCAGCATTGTTTATTCACGCTACAGTAGCATTTTTTGCCAAACTAGCACAAATCATCAGAACACCAACAGCACAGCAAAACAATATTGGAGCAGAGCTACAGCTGATGAACTGTTTACCCTACAGAGCTAAATGCGATGCATACATTAGCTACTAGCACGTCCATTTTGTCATTTTTAATACCATGACGCGGGACTCATGCAAGATTGTATGTAAAATTAATGTGAACAGTCACGTTAGGCAAATCTAAGCAAAATATCAGAATTGAGCAATGAGACTTGCGGTGTGAATGTAGCTTTAGTAAGGTGTATACCAGGAGCCAGGGTGCCGGACATAGCAGGCAATCTTAGGCAAGCATAGGTTTTCTAAGATAGTTATCCATGTAGGAGCTAACGATATACACCTTTGTCAGTCAGAGGTTACTAAATCTAACTTTGTAGAGGTGTTTAAATTAGCGAAGATGGTTACTGATGCAGTAATAAGCTCTGGCCCCATCCCAATGCGGCGCGACAATGTAGCTTACAGCAGGTTATGGTCACTGGTTGTTCAAGTGGTGCTCTAATGACAATGTTGCCTTATAGATAATTGAAGTAGTTTTGAGGGCAAGACTCGCCTGTTAGGGAAGGATGGTATCCATCTCAATTGGAAAGGTGCTGCTCTCATTTCTTGTAGCAAAGCTCATAGTCTCATGACAGGCCTAGTTAATCTGTGACAATCCACTGCCAAGTCCAGGGAGCAGACAAACAGGCTAAACCAGCCGACAGCTATCTGCACAGAGTCGTCACTCAGGTTCCACTGTATTGAGACTGTGTCTGTTTCCCAAGCTAAACAAAAATGTAGATAAAGAGTATGTTCTTATAACTTAATTAAAAAAAATTTGGATCATACTGATTGTACAGCCAACACCTAAAGCTAGAACTGCTAAATGTTAGATCTCTTACATCTAAAGCATTTGTTTTTAATGACATTATTAGTGATCAAGAGTTAAATGTATTGATTTTAACAGAAACATGGCTCAAACCAAACAAGTATGTAGCATTAAATGAAGCTAGTCCTCCTGGCTATAATTATATACACCAGCCTCATCTAAGTGGCAGAGGAGGCGTTGCAGTTGTTTATAATGCTAAACTAGACATAACACAAAAACCTGGAAATAAATTCAATGTATTTGAGGTTCTCTATACTAATGTAACATATGTAGCCACTAAAAATAAATCTGTCCAGTCATTTCTGCTAATTATTATTTACAGATCCCCTGGGCCATATTCATATTAGCTACTGCTCAGAGTTTTTTCAATGATCTCCCTGAACTATCAACCTTGATTGCATCATCATCATACTACACAGAACTCAATCAGGCAACTAAATTCTTAGAGTCATCATTTTGCTATACACTAGATAATGTAGCCCCACTTAAAAGGAAAATAATTAGAGTAAAAATGAGCACCCTGGTATAATGATGACAAATTGATAGTGTTCAAATTAGCATGGAAGGAGAGCCTCCTGAGCTATAGGAAAGCTCTTAGTGCTCAAACAATGTATTTCTCCACTCTAATAAAAGATAACAAAGATAATCCTAGATTCTTATTTAATACTGTAGCAAAATTAACTAGCAATAACACCACCAAGGAAACACCCATACCATCAATAGGCAGTAGCAATGAATCATGAACTCATTAATTGCTTTCAATGACAACATATCAGGCAAACAAAATACAAACTATGAATTTAAAGCCAGAAAATTTGATAATCAACTCTGTAGGCAACAATATAATTATCCCTTTCAAGAGCCTGACCTAATTTCACAAATTTCCTTATAAAAATCATCGACCCATATATTAGATTCTTTACCTACATGTTTCCTCAAACAGATAATACCAGAAGTAATTAAACCTATTCTAAAAATAATCAACTGTTCCCTTGGCATTGGCTATGTACCTAAATCCTTTAAATTAGCAGTTATCAAACCCCTGATTAAAAAACCTGATCTTGACCCCAGTCAGTTGTCCAATTATAGGCCAATATCAAACCTCCCTTTTATTTCCAAGATTCTAGAAAAAGCTCTAGCACAGCAATTATGCTCATACCTACATAGGAATAATGAGGACCTACTACTGGCCTCTGATCAGGGTTGTGTCTCATTGCTTGTGTTACTTAACCTTAGTGCAGCTTTTGAAACCATTGATCATACTATTCTCCTCAATAGATTAGAAAAGTTTGTGGGACTTAAGGGAACGGCCCTCTCCAGTTCAGGTCTTATTTGTCTGACCATTATCAGTTTGTTTATATAAATGGTGACTCCTCTATACATAGTAAGGTGAAGTTTGGTGTTCCCACAATGTTCTGTTTTAGGCCCACTGCTTTTTTCTTTATATATGCTACCTCCGGATAATATTATTCGTGAACATGGTATTCATTTCCACTGATATGCTGATGACACACAGTTGTATGTTTCAGCAATGCCAGATGAGAGACACCATCTTAATGAAATTGAGGACTGTGTAAAGGACATTAGACAATGGATGCTTAGCAACTTACTTCTACTTAATTCTGATAAGACATAAGTACTAGTACTAGGACCACATGCAGCTAGAAGTAGGTTTTCTGATTACAGAGTAATTCTGGATGGCCTTTCTGTTTCACCATGTGCAAAAGTAAAAGACCTTAATGTGATTATTGACTCCAACTGGTCATTTGAAGCTCATGTAGATAGAAATATTGAAATATTCAGAAATAGCTCATAAATATTGCTAGGATAAGAAATATGATGTCACTGCATGAAACAACACAAAAACTAGTTCATGCTTTTGTTATCTCTAGGTTAGATTATTGTAATGCCTTATTGTCTGGATGTTCCAGTAGGTGCGTAAACAAGCTCCAGTTAGTCCAAAATGAAGCAGCGAGAGTCCTTATTAGAACAACATATGAGCACATCACCCCTATCTTATCTACATTGCATTGGCTCCCAGTTAAATTTCACATTGATTCTAAAATAATACTGTTGACCTATAAAACACTATATTGATGTGCATCAACATAACAGGATAAACTTGCCAATTCAGTGTACAAGAGTGTTACTAGTATGTTTTCCTGCAAGTTCTAACTGGATACATTTCACAATCAGCAGTTTTTCTCTTGGTACTTGTCTCAGTGCACTCAAGCAGCTCTCCCAGTTGCTCCTGAATGCTTGTTAGCATCTGCAGCAACTCTGATTATCCTCCGTCGATCTCACAAAATTCCTGTACACCTGCACTATCCTCATTTTCTAGCACTGCAAAATAAGTAGAAAGGAGACCAGTGTGAGATACAGTGAATAAAAGGTGTTAAACACTGCTCTCTAGTGGTATCAGATAATATTGAGTCTATTTTAATCTGTTAAACAAAATTCCACTCCATATTTGCCATGGGAGGAAATTTGGGCATTGAACTCTAATTTTATTGATTTCTCTTTCTGTCTCTAAATGGTATGAGTAATGATGTGGGTCTGCAATCTATAGTATAGGTGTACATCAGGACTAACCTCATAAATGTATTATATGTACTATTCTGGTCAGGGTTGCTGTGTTTAAAATTACTAATTTGTTTATTTTTGGGGAAATAGTATCATGGGCAGTTAATAACTGTGGGAGAGGGTGGGATTGGTGAAACTATCTGTAGGATTGGTCAAGAATGTCTCCAGGATCGGTCAGAGGTTCATCAGGAAAGGGTAGAAATGGAATTTAATAAGAAAACACACACACACACACACACTGCTCAGTTCATTGTACTTTTGAAGATGTAGGTGGAAATAGATGAAAGCAGACTCATATTATTATTAACAGTGCAATTAAAAATGCAGTAATATCAAATTTGACAATTTTGTAAACCATTAAATGAATACTTTTTTTTTAAAAAGAACTGCATTTATGCATCTATAAGTTAGTGTACGTGTAATTACCACAGACAATAATTTTAATAATATCCTCCTTTATTGAGAGAACAGATAGATAACAGTTTACTCATAACTATTTTATAATTGTAGAATAAGAACACTTGTTGGGTCATAAACATGTATGCAAACATATTTTTATTTTTCATCCAAACATAGTTAAAATGTATAAACTAAATTTTTCCTTCCAAAGACTACTTTATTATGCTTATAAATAACTGTGACATTTACCATAGTGATGATTTTCTAATAACATCACATCCTGAAACTTTTTACTCCTTTTATACCAAGAATTTTGTTAACAATGTTTTAAGAGTGGCACATCATATTTTCATCGGTTTATAGTTACATTTAATGTTGTGGAATATCCACACAACATGTTAGTTTCCATTACCAATTATAATGGCTATAAATAGTTGTTCCCACACTAGGCTCTCTTTTTTGAATGCAATAAGAAAAAAGCCCATATTGTTATGTTACAGAGAAACCATTTTTAATTTAAAACCATTTTCAATTTCAAAAACATTTGAAATAAAAATTAGAAATATTAAACATTAAAGAGAAACCATTTAAAAATCTTTAATTTATTTTTAAATTATGAATACTTAAAGATACAGCTTTACCTCTGACTGTTACAATGTTCTGATACTGGAGACTCTTTACATAAATGTTATATAAAGGTTTCCTTAAACAAAACTTCACCATATCAATGATGGTATGTTTTATTGTTGATTATTAGCCTTCAATTATGTGGAGTGTCCACCACAGCAGTCCCTGTCAATGAGTTGAAACAAGCACATTAATATAAACCTGCGATTTTCGATTCAGTTTAATTTATGTAGTGGTTTTAACAATGGACTTTGACATAATGAAGTAAAGACTTGCACGTAAACAGATTTTATTAAGTGCAGTCTCTGCGCTATCAAAGCAGCATTCAATTCAATTTTATTTGTAAAATAAAACTGTCACAAAGCAGCTTTACAGGAATAATAAATTCCAATTATATATTTTAAACATATGAATTTATAAATGTATCCCTTATGAGCAAACCTGTGATGGCATTGACAAGGAAAAACTCCCTGAAACAACATGAGGAAGAAACCTTGAGATGAATCAGACTCAAAAGGGAGCTCATCCTTATTTGCGTGACACCAGATAGCGCAAATACAAACCTTCTATTACTGTCCATTCTATGGTCAGTTGTGTAGCCAGGAAATTCATTACCATACAAGCAGAGTGCAAGCAAGGACTCCAGCAAGACTAGCTGTGACAGTACTAAAAGGTGAGGGCACCCAGCCACTCCACTGTTAACATTTGCCTTGTAGTTTGTGTCAGACCTGCTATTATGGAAAATTAAGCAGCACATTTTGACCAGCACTGTTGCATAATTGAAAAAAAAAAAAAAGATTTAATATGCCATTTAGGTTGCAATGTGTGTGTGGGGGGGGGGGGGGGGGTGTTTGTATTTGTCTGTGTCCATGTGTGAGTATGTATGGCAAGCTCGACTTACTTCTGGATACTCTGATCAGCTCTGAAACGCTGAACACTCCTGATTTGATGAAACTGTCTTCCAAGTAAACTGTGAGCAGAAGAACGAACACACTTTAGCTGTTGTTGGTTTTTTTTTTATACGTTTGAGCATCTCACTAAATCACATCATTTGCAATAAATTAGATACTGAAAGTTGTCCAGCTTTTATGCAGACATGCTATAGTTATCACAATATTGCCCAGTTCTAGTGTTATGCCTGGAAATGATATATTCAGGGTTGAGGAGGTCTGCACACACAGTGAGGAGATGATCCCAATAATGCTCAACATTTAGCCCTCAGATGTAAATGCAGATTTAAACAAGGCTAAGTTGCACAGGAGATCCTGAAATTAGTGGGGTGCCTCGGTTATATTCAGTTGCACCTTAAGTGCTTTGAGTATGGAGCAGTATCAAGTCGAGCGCCTCTGTCGCTATCAGTTTGATGTAACTATAACACATAATGACGAAAGGTGTTCAGTTCACTCGGAAAATGTCAAATGTGGCAAAGAAACTTTGCCCTAATGTCCAGAGTTCAGATCCGTGAGTCCAACAGAGCAAAACTGGCCATGGTGTCTGAGTGGGAGGGCTAGCATACTCACCCCCTTCTGACTCAGAGCAACACTAGCCAATCATGGGCATCTGTGACTTCATGTATGTGGAAGAAGGCAGATAGCACTTCCCTCTGAATGTGTTCAAGACAATACCCTCCCTGGTTGGTGGCTGCTGAATGATAGTGGGTGGGAACTGAACAAATGGGGAGAAAACTTTCCCGGCATAAATATTGATATAACTTTTGAGCTCAGCACAAGGATGATGAGCTTGCACCACCAGCAATAGTAGCATTGGCAGGCATGAATCATGACCACACTGCTATTCTTCACCAAGCACGGCAAGATGAAAAACCTGCTCTTGCGGTAAACAGCTAATTATGAATCACTGACCTCATTCTTTGCACATTACATGGCAAGCCTCATCAAAAAAAAAAAAAAAAAAAAAAAAAACTGAGAGGGAAAAAAGTGAGGGCTAAAAGAAAAGCTGTGAGGTGTTCTGGTGTGTGGTGTGTTGTGTTGTGCGTTTCCTGTCCATGCCTACACCCTGACGACAGCATACACCCAGCCACATAAACTGCAATTTGTCAGGCTTTCTGTCATTTAAGAAATGACCTTTCTATTTATCTTTTAAATCATAAATGTAACGTAGTTGGCTTCGAGGGTGACCAGTCTATTTAGAAGACTGACTGCAGATCCAAGCCAAATAAATGTCACAAGTGAAATTCGCTGAGTGAAACTAAACAGTGCATATTCACAACTTTTTTCCTTGTAATGTTTTCTAGGATTTTTCCTTTCAGTGCAGGAGAGTCAAGAGAAGACTGCCAACAGCGAAACTGCCACCATAACAGCTGCTTCAGTGGGGCTTGCTAGGTCAGTGAAGAAGTCAGAGATCCCAAAGATTCCCACACAGTATCGTAAATTAAAAGTCAGGATGTGAAACATACACTAACACACACTCTTGACTGATACAGCTAGGATGTTCCATTACACAGTTTCAGCGCCATTAGCTTTCTCCTAGATGCATCTAAGCAGAACAATTAAAGCTTCTCACTCGAATCCCTGCAAATCTCATCAGTGGTTCCTTCCGGCTGAGCTCTGAGAGCTTCCTGTTCCCAGCAGCCGGGAGATCACTTGGAATGTGTCAGCACCGTGCCTTTATTGTTTAAGGTGAATAGAGTATTTTTTTTAATAATAATAAATACTACAATGAATCTGTCACCAGTTAATTGCTGACTCAAATATTTTTTTGTCCTGGAATGTTTTCAAATATTTATTTATGCACAACCCTTTGACTTATTAAATGTGCATGAATTTGCATATTTCATAAAACCAAAAATCTAGTTTTTGGACGATGTTAGAATTAAAGTATTTATTTGACTATGAAAACATTCTCAAGGGAAATACTTTTACAGAAAGGTTTTGGATGAACAGATCCTTATCATTTTTTTGTTTATAGTTCTTTATTTTTTTTTAGAACAAATCTTCACAGAAAAAACTCTTTAGTAAGGTTTATAAGTAAAGATTTAAAGGAAATTGATATGTACTGTAAATGATAATTACACATAAACTGATGTATGCATCAGGAAACAGGCTTTTCAGTGATATGACGATGAGACTGATGTAAGTGGGAGAAGATAGGTTTCCAATAACGCGGATGCGAGTTCACACAAACAGTGAAATAAACATTTTCTGCTCAGTTTTGATATTTCTTTTACTACACTGTCGAAGACGTCTTAGAGATGATCCAAAAATCTGAAAACTGATTGGTGCGACCACAATTGGTCACGAGTTACCCACGGTGTCTTGCCTTTTTAAAAAAATATATATTTCTAAAATGGATGTGTGTGTGTGTGTGTGTGTGTGTGTGTGTGTGTGTGTGTGTGTGTGTGTGTGTGTGTGTGTGTGTGTGT